>JAGTTH010006015.1:0-66089 GCA_022606485.1 Agraylea sexmaculata | reverse complement strand
GAAATGTTTTCATTATTAAATTATTCTTAATTAACAAGTAATTGTTTTTAGGCCATGAGACAGGACTCCAAATTGTTTCTAATGGTGGTTGGATTGATGGTGTTGGGTTTCTATAATAATAAAGCAAATAATTAAATACATGCATATATCCAAATATTTGAAATATATTAAATTACCCGAATGTCATAAAATTTGTGAGCAATTTCACAAAAATATGCCTCACGTTGTGAGAAATACTATCTTCAGTAACATTTATTGTTCTTGTATCATTAGATATCCAGTAGTATCCTAAATCGTCTCCATGACTTGTTCCTGGATACTGTAGTTTATTTTGTATCTTGAATGTGTTGAAATCCCCATCAAAGTCAAATTCATAATAATAAATAGGTTGTCTATTGGGATATTTAGAAATCAGTGTTATCCAATAATCAATAGAATGTTTGAACATTGAGTCACCAATTAAGTCTAAATAGTTTTGCAATGTTTCATTATTTAATGATCTGTTGCCGAAATAAAACTCTTTAATTTTTTCTCCTAACACAATTTTCTCCTCACTGTCATCTTCGAGATCCAAATCAGATGGAACTACTCTTTGAAAGTCGTCATCTATTTCATCAAGCAAACTGATATTTTGATGTAATATAGGTAACATTTTAATTCCCTCATCTGTATTGAATCCTGTCATAATGGGAATATTTTGAACTTTTCCTTTTTTAATAAGATTTATGGGTGATTCACTTAAGAATATGTCATCACCGGTGTTAAATTTCTCTATACAAGGCACAAAAGGTTGATGAATTGTGGCTCCTTGTTTTCCTGAATTTCGGATTATATTTGTTGCTTCTGTTATCTGTGTAGGATCGCTTCTTTTTAAAAAATTCACCACATCACTTATATTATCAGAAGAAAATCCCATTATTTTAGATAACGTAAAAGCAGCATCTTCACAATGTTTATTTAAAAATCTATATCCAATTGCCGACCCACTTGATATAAATGCTTTATTTATAAGATCTTTTGTCATTTCACTCAATGTTAAATAATGTATCATTGCTCCGCCAGAACTTTCTCCAGCGATACAAATATTGTTTTCATCCCCATTAAAAGCATGTATGTTATCCTTGATCCATTTTAATGCCAAAACAACATCTTTTAATCCAGCATTGCATGAAACGTCTTGCGTTGAAGTGCATAAAAATCCAAACAGGCCTAATCTACGAAATTATAATGTTTTATGCATTTTGACAACAAATATTCTATGTGAAAATTACCTGAAATTTACAGTTACTACAGTAATATTTTCTTTGATTAAAAGCTCGGGGCCAAAACTATCATAGTTTCCAGAGCCGAATGAAAATTCTCCTCCATGTATCCAAAACATCACCGGCCTTTTTGTATTATTTTGTAGCTGTGTATACACATTGAGGTATAAACAATCTTCATTGAGTGTATTGGGAGAATTTTTTATGTTTTGATGGCACTTATTACCTTCATGGGTTGCATTCAAAACACCGTCCCAAGGTGCAATTGGCTGTGGAGCCTTAAAATAAACTCTAATGTCACATAAATAAATAATTCAAGGCTTTTTCTCTTTCCGTTTAATAATGGTATTCATAATATAAATTATTTTATCAAATTCACTTTTCCATTTTAAGTTAACCTTAGCCTTCGACCCTATATACATTTGTCATCTAACTTGCTAGCTCATAGTTCAAAAGAATATAAATAAATAATAGTAGAATTTAAAGTAATACCTTAAAACGTAAATCGTCAATTGGCGGAGTTGCATATGGAATTCCTTGAAAAGAATAAAACTGCACATTTTCTTCCTTAATAACTTTTCCTGCTATCCTTCCTGATTTAGTGACGACTTCTATACTATTGATATAAATAGTTGCAATGGTTAAGTAAATAAATGTGATGATCGTAATGTGTTTCATAATTGTTAAGTTTTGGATACTGATTGATATTTTTTTCACATTACAACAGATAAGATAATATTGAACATGTGTTTATTGTAAGAAGATTTTTCGTATTATGAATAGGTGGCCCTCGACTTTTATAAATAATAAATTTGTTCCTGAAAATGCGCGAAAGAGTAGCGGGAACTGGGAAGGGATATAAACATTGCAATTGTTATTGTGCACATTTGTGAATATATCTGTTGAGATAATGCATTTCGATAGACTTTTTTGGGAGGGATAAAAGACAGAAAGTGAAATCAAGTAGCGACTACATAATATATATGACTTTTTTTTTACTTATCTTAAAATTTTTTCAAAAATAGTGGACCTTGTCTTGTATTGAGCTGCTGCAATGATGATTTACCTACATATTTTATTATATTTATTATAGTCCAGAACATACTAGACTTCCTCTATTTTCATAAAAAATTATCTCTTCGAGAGATAAAATATGATATATGTAATTGAAATACATATTATATTAAAATATTGATATTGGGTTGTGGTGTAAAATTGATACAAGGGCTTGTAAATAAATATCTTTATTATTTTTTAATTGTTTTGTTTTCCTATTATTTATTCTAAGGTTTGGTTAATATGTAAAATCAAATTTCTATCATCTACAAAGATCATTTGGAAGAAAATTTTTCTCTGTTATTATAATTGCTTATTTATATAAATTTAATATTATAGCGTTTTATAATTATATACAATACATTTGGAACACGTTTATTTTTTTTACTTTATGACTAAGCTACACATTCCAAATTTGATATTTGTCAATGTTAATTAGATTTTCAATGTTCTATATAAAAAAAATTATTAACAAAATATGGTGATGATAATTTTTTTTTAAAAGAATTCAACATTTGTAACAATTTCACGTAGACGGTCATAAAAATCATTAGTGTATTGCTATCACTATATGCTATAAACACTTTGAAAAGTAAATTCACTCTTATTAAAAATGTGTACAAAAATACTTATGTAAATTAACAACTCTAAAAATGAATGAACACTTTCATGGAAATTCAATTCTTATTTTGTGATATGGGCAACATGACATCAAACTTATAGGTAACATCGCTTTTATATATTTTTTTTGTACATACTTTATAACTTTTCGAATATGTCGACTAATCTATTCTTAAATCTATAGGAGTGCACCCTAAAATCCTATATTATCAAGTCAATTTTAAAAACATGAATACTTTGATTATCACCAATCATAGAAATCTCTTAAAAATAGAGCATGAATCGGAAAACATGGTCCAATTATATTATCCAAATATATTATTGACAAAGCTGTTCAAACCATTGGTAAATGATGAAAGGATACCTCCTCCGTCTTCTGAAGAAGGTGTTGGCCGAGCAACAAATTGAGGTGGTATTACAGGACGATAAAATGGACCTCCGTCAATTCTCTGTTAAAATATTATTTATTATTCAACAGCACATTTAACATAACTTGACTAATATCCCAATATTACACTGAATTCTATAAAAATATATTGTATTTATGTACAAAGCTGCATGCATTTCAGAAATACTATTTATTTATATACAACAACAAAAAAATTTCCTGCACCATAAATAATAATATAAAAATTACATGTTTTTATATCTGTGTACATACATTGTGAAGAAAATATAGTTTATTGTCATGAAAATATTGTATCTTTTTCCAACTATTTGAACATTATAATTTCAGAAATAGCTCGTACAATTTGTACAGTGAAAACATTTACTCACTAGTAATATGTATGAATTAGTTTAGAGAAATATATTTTGTAAATAAATTGTGTTAGTTATCTGGGAATATAATGGATGCGGGTGTGGTTTTTTGATTAAACTGCTTCCTTGTCGGTTGGTATGGTTTTCTTGGCCATGAAGGTTGTTTGACGAAAAAACCCTAAGAGAATAGGTACAGTAGTATAAAAACACAGAAAACAAACATGGTATGTGTTAGTATAGTATGGTTTAATTTTAATGTATGTAATAGAATGTACTGTAGATTATGGATAACAGTGTAAGTTTTTACCATTAACCTTTTGACTGATCCCAAATTAAAAATCTGTTACTAATTTATGTTTCATTGAGTTGATATTGTTGATGGTATTTTTTTTTAAATTTGTGAAAATTTGGACTAATTATTTTCAATGTTATTGAGCTCTACTTTATTGAAATAGCGGCAGAAGAATGATTAAGACAGAAATGCACTGCATTTGCATTTTATTTTGCAACTATGTATAATATGAAATTAAATGAATACATTGATTATTATCTCATTGGTTACTTGTAATGAATGTGAATATATAAATATTTTAAATGTATAAATTACGAAACTGATTCTAAAGCAGAGGCAAGCAGTGCATATTCTATGTCTATTAGCGACTGCCGCTAATAAATATTTATTAAAAAAATATATTTTACCATTGTTATACAATTGACTACTATTCATTCTCTGATGTGTAATAAATACTAACTACTTAGAATTAAATCCAACACCTTAAACCTTCATATAAATGTATAATTTGTGCATATCATTGTTATTGGATACCATCCACCATTTTTAAATGATTTATTGAGTAATTTATATTGTAATGGAATAATATTATTGTTCACTTACTTTTGCAGATTGAAGTGTTACATTCAGTAATGTGGGGTGACTATCGACCACCATAAAGTCTAATTCTTTTGGTATGAATCCATCAGCATAAACCTAAATGGATATTATATTTAAATAATTTAATAAGGAAATAACATTTGAATGATTTATTAAAGGATTTAATACCTCAAGTTTGTACATTCCTGGTAATAATATTCTCCAAAATTCACCATACTTGGTAGTTTGGAATCCAACATCACGTCCTTTTATTTTAAGTGAAGCTTTATCGACGGGATTACCATTCTCATCTAATACAAAACCATGAGCGCCGCGATGAGCCTCTGCTATATATTTAATGAGTGCCTATAACACCAAATATTTGAAAATATATCCAATTATATATTATCACAATTATCACTGACCATTTTGTTGTCCTGCCAGTATTTAGGAAGCTCATGAGCTGGAGGAAATTTGCAACAAGACAATTCTAAAGTTACTTCCATGCATCCATACCACACATAATTATAATCTTGCATTCCTCCTGTAACAGAAATTTCCAATTAATAATACAGAATCAACCGATAACGTTATAATTGTTATTAAAACAAAAATTAACCTGTCAGAGGATACCAGGCAGCACCATTAGTTATTCCATTAGGGAAATTTTGTGAACTCGGTTTACAGGAGACGCCTCTTGACATTTTGGTATGGCTTTTGGAATATAAAACTGAGAGGTGTTTGAAGACATCATCGTCGGGTGTGAGAGAAGGTGTTGATGAGTATCCTTGAAAGACTGCTCCAAGGGGGCATGTAAAATTAAATGTAAAGTTAGCATATCTTTATCACTACTTAATTTTACAAATACTTCACAAAAAGCTAAAACACAATAAACTACAATATTTTCAATATCACCTCACCCGAGCACAAAGCTGAAGATCGGCATATTCCTTTATATGCATGAAATGCAGTCAATGTACAAATTATTTATAATTAAATTATTTTAAATGTTAGATATTTATTATATATTTACTAGAGTTTGGTGTGTTGTCAAATGGATAACTTGCTACTAATGCTCCTCCATGAAGTGAGCCAGATAAAACAAATTGTATTTTGCTTATCCATTCTTTAACCGCTTCAGTTTCAGGTTGAGCTCTCTTGTTGTTCTGCTTGAAATAATCTGGGAAGTTACGGTTCAAATCATAACCCCGAGCATTGTATCTAAAATAAAATTAAATATAGAAATATATCATATGTATGTAGATTTTTTTTTAATATACCTTCCCTGTCCTCCGTCACATTGTCCTTCTTTGCTCACTGCATATCCGTCTGGATTTAACGATGGTAATATGTGAATTCTGGTATTATCCAAAAGCCACTTGATATATGGGTCACTATCATAAGAAGTTACCATATACTGAAATGTCCAATATTAATTTCTGTTTTCTTTTGCGATATTTCATATATTATATGTGTACACACCTGAATCATATGCAAAAGTAGCTCTTTACCGACTGCCTCATTTCCATGAATGTTTCCAATATATTTCACATCAGGTTTTCCAATCATATGTTCGTATGGAGAAGAAGACACAACCATAACCCACAATTCTCTACCTATGATAAATATGTTTAAGCCATTATTTTAAATAATATAATAATAAAAAATTAATCTACCTTGAACAGATTTTCCAATAGAATAAAGAGCGGTGAGGTTTGGATAACGAGCACTGGTGGCCCTCAAGTATCTGGTCATCTCATCGTGGTCATGATAAACGAAGTCTAATCCCTTTCCGGTATCTTTATAATCACCCTGGTACGACAATACTGGACCTACAAAGTAATTAGTTTTCATAGAATCGATTTGATTTCATTAATTCCAAGAAAGCAATAGAGGTGAAGGGTATAATTGACTTTGGAAAGTGGTTGAAAAAGATGCACCAGAGACAAGTTTCCCATCACTTTCCTTATCTTATGTGTTTCGCCCGTAGAAACTTAGAAACGCTTAACACAGTTGACTTTTTACTAATACGCCTTGCATTCATATTTTCAATGTAAATAAATAAATTTATAAATACACCTTCGACATAATTGATTACATACCTGCGCTGATTTTCGTATTTCCGTTTAAAAATGCTATATCTTGAGCACAGCATACCAGTGCCAAAGCCAGAAGTGCAAATCCAGAAATAAATATTCTAGTCGCCATCTTGTCAGCCTGAAAAATAATAAGACACATATTTTAATATAGAACGAATACTGCGTAAAATTACAAGTACATAGGTATGTAAAACGCAAATTACTTTTATAGGGTTATACATAATTCATGATATGTTATTGTGATAATTAATTAGCATTTGCAGTTTTTATGGTAGCATATGTATATTTTTCCAACAAAAGAATTAATGTTTGTTTGTATCAGTGATGGGTTTCTAAGTGATGATTTCATTTGAATAATGAGTCCATTTAAATGACTAATGGACAAAACTCGCCAGGTGAGTGCTTTTAAGGCTCAATGTGTTATCGAATGTCTGTTTGGCCTTTCTTGGTCGTGATCTTGACTCGACAACGTGTGTTTTATTTTAATTTAATAGCCGGAGGAAATCATACGTGATTGCAATGTGTAAATATAGAATTATCGCAAGACGAGATCGCTTATTTTAAATATAATCGAAATACATGCGATACAATTGCCTCAATTCTCGACATTAATGTCTTATTTATATAATTACAATAGATACAGAATAATCTAATTTAAAATTTTAATAAAAGAAGTAAATCATATACCTACACAACACACCTGATATATCTCGTAGTTCCATAAAAACCTGTTTCTCATCATCATCCCGAGTTTGAACCTTAAGTAGACTTACAATTATTTGACTATCGAAATGCGCATAGGCCATGTTTGTAAATTATTTTTTTCAATTAATAACGACTTTCGATCTTGAAAAACTAAATAAGTACGGTTACTAATTACACACATACATAATATGTTTGGATAAATTCCACAGTCAATTTAAAAAACCATTTACTAAAAGGTCCTTTTTTAAAACATTGCTACTAAGTTTATTTAGATGTACTGCGGATAATTTAATTCAATTTATTTAAAAAAAAATACAATTGTGATTTTATAAATAAATCAGTAACAAGTATTTGATCGATGAAGATATGGCGATAAACGTAAATTGTAATAATGTATTATTTATCATAATTAATTATAATTTAGCCATGAGTAGGTAACTTCAGTACAATATTCCCTTTACACACAATACACGTTTCAACTAACAGGAAGTTCGAATGTACCCTTAATGGGTAAAAAACTTTCATTTTTTATTCTATAGTTGCGACATTCAATTGTTAACAACGAATTAAAATAATTGATTTGCGTGATGTATCCACAAGAATAATTCACACAAAAATTATTAGTACTTTAATGCATAAATGTTGTGTAACATTCGGCATTTAATATGTCATATTTTTAGATATTTAAAGTAGTTTAAATATAGGTTTAGTGCAAATATAGGCACGGTCTGGATGTGATCTGAGGTCAGTGGGTCAAAAGTCCAATTCCGTGCCTACAATAACACTTATGAATTATATTTTCTATATAGTATTTTTAATTATTCATTTTGCTAAAAACGTCATAAATAAATCGCAGCACGTTTAGGGAAAACCGATGGTACATTTGCATTTCCCAGAAGACTTTCTTTCAACAGTTACATCATCAGCCACAAAATATAAATACATGTGTTAATAGAATTAACAACAATCATGATGTATTAATAGTAAAAGTGACGACATAGATCAGTTTTAATGGAGTCTTAGTAATTTGTCGAAGGCAATATTAATAAAAATAATATATATTATGTATATATATAAATATATATAGGTATATAAATATATATATATATATATATTAATATATATATATACATAATATATATTATTTTTATTAATATTGCCTTAGACAATGTTACCTAAATAACGTTTTTTAACAGGAGAAAAAATATAGGAAGATTCACTTTTATCGTAAATCAATACATGCTATTTATGTTTTGTACTAGAGATAGTATCGATATATTATAAGGATAAATATATTTGGATTATCTAATAATGAAGCTATTTTTCATGACCCTTCTGTCGATTTTTGATAATTTTCAATGACTCAGTTCCTTAAAACAAAAACATAATATTTTTTGTTAAAAATAAATCTTAGAATTTATTAAATTTACCGAATCTGGATATACATAAGTTTCTAATGATGGGACGTGCTTTTAATATTTTAGTGATCGAACCCTTGTAAGATGAAGATAATATTTTGTTGCATTATGGAAATGGATGTCCTAGTTATTGAAACCAGTCAAGCCGAAACCAGTTTTCATACGGCAGTGAAATTGTAACACTTTTTGTACTAACAGTAAAATCTGCCGTTACTCTCCTCCCACACAAAGGCCATTCTTCCACATTGCGTAATAATGCACAATGAATAACCTGAAACTTGAAACTGGCTTGACCCTGAAAATATTATGCAGGTACGTTTGGACAACATAAGAACGGCCGTGTAAAAAAGGTGATACACAAACTGAATATTGACTAATTGAGCGGTTTGGCTTTGACAATCGTGTTAAAAATACAAATAATATACCTCCATCGAGGGATCCAATGACACCATTGTTTATTTTCACGGCCAAACCATTATATTTATTATTTAAAAAAATGTTATCTTTACAGTGAAGAAATCTGACCTTGTACCCACTGAGGTCGAGAAGACGATACTTTATATAAATGAGTATGATTATTTATGATAAATGTATTAAAATAATATTTTATTTAGGGAATGTATTATGTAAATACAATGGAAAGTTGATGGGTTCATTTGTAGGGAAAGTAGAAACTAAAGAAAATCCAAAACAATACCACGAAACGGTTTCTCTCCGATTAGTCAAACGTTTTGTTTTTAATCTTTTTATCCTCAAACGCTCGCGATGTATTTTAACATTTTAATACAAAAGATTTAAAAGGTTAAATATTTCAATGAACAGTTTAAATTGACGTAAGATTTCTTACCTTTGACTTTCAGGTACTTCAGTTGTGAGCAAACCACGCACCCGATGATGGAGGACGCACTTTAGATGTATGTTGTTTTAATGATTATAAATGTAATTTAATTCGTGTATGTGATTTGACATTTGTTTGTTGTAAATATAGTGAAACGTGTGTCGCCTTCGAACGTCGAAGAGCGACTGAAGGTCCGGGTCGTGGCTGTGACTGAAGGGGGGCTCGACTCTCTTTTATTATATGATGTACCTCCTTCTCCTCCTTCTTGTTCACCTGATCGCCTCCTCCTCCTCCAAAGCCTCTTAATACAGCCTCCCAACGGTTTTCAACGACCAGTCGTAACTTAGAGTGGATCTGACGGACAAAAACCTGAAACTGAACCACAACTTTACGACTTCCGTCCCCTTAAAGCCTCCATATTGCTGTCATTGAACTGCGAATTATATGTAAATCGTCGATGCTTCTTAAATTAAATGCAATCTCGGAAATGAAGCAGTTTAAATTGCTAACTCCATAATTAAATAAATTTGTATGATGTAACTTATTATTTAAATTTTTGAGACACATGGAGTCAGGAGGTATATTTATTACTAGGGTAATTTTAATTGAAATTTTCAATTTGTTAATGTGTTTTTTTAATAGGACAATTTTTGACGTTTCATAAATTTGGAACCATACGGACGGCAAACGAATTTGCGCCGAATCAGTACCACATCTTAAACATATTAAGGACTATTTTCGCATATCTTCAATAATCAACAAATATAAATGCAGTCTCACTACCAAATATTCTATTATATTTTGAATATATGGGTCAGTTCCATAAAGACTTAAGAGAACACAGAATTTTAATTCTTTTACCCTGATATATTAAGGACTATTTTTCTGTATATAGCGACTCTGTATATATTATATTTTAAATGTATATATATACTCTAAGGATGGTTGAGGAATTGACCCGTACAGAAATACATACATATAACATACACACACTTAGACAATTATATATATTATTATTATTAAGAGAAAACAGTCTTTTGGAATACCAGATAACCTACATCTCTGATGGAGATGATGGATTAATTGTCTGTAGGTGATCTTAACTATTACTAGTTACACAGGTCATCGACTTAATAATCACCTCAGTATTTACCTTACAAAACAGGAAATCAGAGTAAGCCTGGATCAAGACGATCGATCAGGATTTTATTAATATTATTCCCGATCTCCCAGTCGTAATAACCGATCAAATCTATTAAAAAAATCTTGCTTTGAGCGGGATTTGAACCCATGACTACAGTATTTGTAGCCACGCTTTTTATCCCCTGAACTAATATGCGCCTACACCTCTCTTTTCAACTAGATTTGGACTCTATTTATTAAAATTATGAAAGACAACTCAACTAAAAAATCAATCGTAATAATATCGTGTTCATTTCATTTTATTTTAACTATGTAAACAATAAAAATATAAATATTGTAGTTTGATTACCGAAATCAATTTATTAGTTATATATTAATTTATAAGTGTACAATCTACACCGTTGATGTACATCATATAATAATGCAATAATATAATGAAAATCGTTGCAGAGCTCGAATACGTCAAAGCACTTTATTACACCCACTTGGACTAGGTCAGGTTATACTTTATACATATCGTCAGCTTTCTTTGCAAATTGCATTAGTCCATTTTGCAAAATTTTACAGGAGAGAGAAAAACGTGGTTCAAGCTGAAAGACGTAGACTTAAAATTACACATTTTAATAATTATAATTGATTTGTTCTTATCTATAAGATTTTTCCACATTTATTTTATGAATCCTATATAAAATGGAGTTACCTTTATTGAGTTCCAACGGCAGAAATTTTTTTAGGACTTAAGAATACATATTTCCAACATTTTCGCATTGAAAATTATCTATAGATGACAGTAAAATATTTTGGAATTGCGCTATCTCCACAAATTGTACAAAAAAATGATAATAGTATATATATATATATATATATATATATATATATATATATATATATATATATATATATATATATATATATAATATAATAATAATAAAATCCTTATAGTTTTAACACATTCCAAATTAATCGACAATCCTCAATAAATCTAAATATTTGACATTTCAGCCTCCTGACTATATATTAAAAATTGATCAAATTAAGATTGTTTGAGTTATACGTTGTATAATAAATTTTTGTAGTAGGTATATAAAATAGATTAATAATAATATACCATGACGTGTAAGTTAATTACTCGAAAATCCCATTGAAAAAAATACGTTAATTTTATTCTAGCTGAACTAACATACGTGTTTTCCTTCTAAATTCTTTGAATTGATGAAATCATAATCCACGAATACATAATAACTATTTTTTTAAAGTTTGAGCTCCAACTTTCTAGTATTTATTAAAATATGTACATATTTTTATTCACAATAATTCATAGTAATTCTCTCAATTGCCTAATAGATAAGGTTACCGATTTTTCACACACGTTTCAACAAGTTCTTGTATTCATAAATATTATATTATGTACATAAATAATTTATTCCTCTTAATTGCTATACCAATTAACAAGATGATTCAATGAAAACCGTCAATAGTTTGAGTAAAATTTCCGTCTAATTGGGGTTTTCTGAGCATTTGTGACGTTATTTTAATTATTTGCATATTTAAATCATTTCAAAAAATATTAAACCATATATATATTACAATGAGAATAATAAAAAAAAATATCTCACAGAATTACCTTGATTGAAAATAATAAATTAATTGACATTGGCACTTAGAAAGTTAAAAATATTAATAATTTTGCATATTTCTAAAAAATTGATACAATAAATAAATACGTTAATTTTTAAATACTTATACTTTTTATTGTTTAAGAACAGTTTTCGATTAACGGCACATGCTTTACAATATTTAATTATTGCATAATATTAACAACAAAAAAATCTGTTGCTAATTGGCCAAAATAAACCAAGTAACTGTTTTAGTCAGTTCAGTAATATAATAATTATTTTACTGTGTAATTTCAACCACAACAGTTATTTCATACAATATAATATTGAGTAAGACATGTCATATATTATAATATAATATACATATGTGAATATAATATAATATCATAAATTATTCATAATAATTTGTCCTTCAATGTTCGAACAAAAAAAAAATCATAATTATTAATTTTTTAACCATTAGAATAATCAGTGGATTTAAATTTCAATGAAATACTTATACTTTAATTAGAACTCCGATAGACAACTCACAAAAATTGTATTTATTTTAAATTAAATATGTAATTACATTTAAAAATAATATACATACATATTTTTAAAATATTTATTTTCGATACGAGAAAACTGATACGAGAAAACTGTTCAACACTTGTTTGAATGTGAATAAATCAATGATAATTTATCCATAAATATCTTTAGTTTAATATTAGGTTCAGATTTGACTTGTAGTTACATCATTTGTGTCAAGATTAAAGATAATCTCATAAATTCCACTACAAAGTAATATTTTATCTCTTTTACTGATATATTATTATACAATTAATTCCCACCATGAGATCCAAAGATTTCCATAATGGACTGTGATAGAATGTGGTTTTAACGCTGGGAATTCAATAGAATTTAATTGATAAGCTGAGGGAAATAAAACAATACGAGAATTATATTGCATAATTAATGATTAATTATTTAATTATTTCTATCGTAAACCTCTTTCTTTATTTTAATATATCTACTGATGAAAATTCGGGACACTTTCAAAACTCACGACGACGACAATAAACATAAAAATCGTGGATTTTTTGGAAAATTTGTCACGAAATATCATCCGTGCATAAACGAAACTAGTGAAAAAAAAAATTAATTTGGTGAAATTTAATGAGTTTGTTTATATGAAGTATGAGCATTGCATTAATGATCAGTGTTATCGTATTTGTATAAAATGTAGGGTGAGTGACTGTCAACCCTCGACTATATTATATTCGGGGGTGAAAGCAGTACTAAATATAACGCCCCTCTGCACCAAATACGCACAACATTCTCTTTGTTTTGACTTCACTACCAAAAGTCGCAAGAATTAACTTTTATGCTCTTAAGTTTATTTTTAAACGAGTACAGATTTGTTTAAAAAAATGTCGCTTTTTTATTGATTGAAAAAAAATGTATTTATTCCTTAACAGTAGAATATCATTGCATTAAAAGTATTTTATTGTTTATTTAATAAATGCATGAAAAGGGTAGGAATTGTTTTCTGAAGAAGACTAAACATTTATTTGACTATTTAATCGAGGCGCTTTTCTAAAATTCACAGCAATGTTTATTTATTAATGGCTTATTTGATTTCAAGGAAAATATATTTAACATTAATAAATATAGTTACTTTTTAGTTTTAATTTATATTATAATTACTAATATTTTTTTGTATTCTTGGTGTAGGCGCATATTAGCTCAGGGGATAAGAAGCGTGGCTACAAATACTGTGGTCATGGGTTCAAATCCCACTCAAGTCAAAGTTTTTTAAATTAATTTGATCAGTTATTACGACTGGGAGATCGGGAATAATATCCATAAAAAATCCCGATCGATCGTCATGATCCAAGTTTACGGTCATTGTAATGTACGATTGTAAGGTCAAAAAATGAGGCGATTATTAAGTCGGTGACCTGTGTAACAAGTAATAGTTAAGATCACCGACAGACAATTAACACGTTGTTGTGTATTAAAAAACCTTTCAAAAAAAGCTCATTGGGGCGTAAAAAATAAAATATTGATTCCAAAGTCAAATTAGTGCAATTATACACGTACTTCAATAATTATTAAACTTTTTTACACAATTCGTAAATAAAATCACATCAACCAATTAATAATTTAATAGGCGTATAATTCAACTATAAATTTATTCGATATTTTGATGGTATTAATAATTATTGAATACTATTAATCTATATCATAATAGCCCATAGTGAATTACAGACGAATTTAGTCGATATATTGATATTACATGTATGTATAGAATGAATTGAATACATTTTGTTGAACATATTCAACTTCCGGGTTATGATTGAGCTTTCCGCCTACTGGCAACACTCGACCGTGGCAATGACCATCGGTTTAAATATAGAAGACATGATTGTTTTATAATTATAAACGTTTAATTTTTTGTTTAACATTTGTAAAGAATTGATTTTAGCTATTTCGATTAGTGTGGCATTGAAAGGGGGAGGGGTCGAAAGCACCCTAGCAACATTATCGCGTGGGGAGAATATCGATCCACCGCCCTCCATACAAAACAGGAACAGAAAGCTCCCGGAGCCCGGACTTGCCGCACTACTCTTCAATCAATCAATACAGTTGTGCTTTTAAATCACAGTGAAATTAGTTTGACCTTTCAAGTGTTATTAAGATTATTTGATTTACTGGACCGTCTACAATGTCGATCGGTGAGTATTTTCATTCATAATTTATAAAACAATTCAAATCGAATACATATATTCAAAACAAGCATTAATATTTATACAATTTGTTTGCTATCTCATTGTTCTTCTACATTAATCATCGAAAATTTACTTCACAGTGTTTATAAATTAATTATAAAGACACATAGTCATACATGAATTTGATGAGAACAACGAGCCCAATTAGTACATTTCTTCAATCTACACAGTACGACGATGCACTTGAAGATTGTGGAATACAAAGGGAGTCCATTGTCTGTATTTATACATAATATATTCATACATGACATTTCTTTCTCGTTCGTGAGGTGAACTAGGGCGTCTAATGCCTTGCTATTGTTCTGAATAATGTTTCACACGAGAAACACTACCTCCATTTTCCCATAACACAATGCATTTCAATTGAATCTAAGGTACTAAAATACAACCGATAGTGTTATCAGAGCGGAGCGTTTTCGATTCCGATCTATTCTTCGTCTATTCAATGTTTTATTATTTTTTTTCTTTCAGTCCAGTGAATAGTGTTTAACGGCTGAAGTGCGGTTTATTAGATACGCACGGAAACTTGTCGTTTTTACTGTTATTTGACCGTCTCATTAGACATCTTATCAGATTTTGTGTGACTTTATTAACAAATAAAAAGAATTTTTTAATATATATTTATATATATATATATATATATATATATATATATATATATATATATATGTATGTATTAAACAATACAGATTATGATAAGTTTGCATAACGTATTGAAAGATGAATACCATGTTTCGAACTCTCATCAGCACAAGTGTTCGCCGAGACGTATTTTTAGAACCTCTTTCCTGGCCGAGTTAATTGAATGTGTGTAGAGTTGCAGTTAATTCTATAATTATATCACACAATCATAATACATTTAAATGGGATGCAAATGCAACTGGGACATTACTAGACCGTAATCAAAACAGCTTGGAGGATATCACGTACAAATTACGTGACGCCGACAGTATTTTTTTTTGATATTTTATTAAACTCCGTGACTATTCGTTGTAACACAAGTATTGTGAACGTAATGCGTTTTAATGATATATATAATTATTGACTTTAAAGAAGAATATTCTCACCGCGGTTGTTAAATTAGAGGGCGGCGCTGAGTTGGTTTTTAAACGGAAGCAATTAAGACACTATTTTTAAGTGCACATACATACAATTCGAATAATCATTAACTATTAAACTATTTATCATAAATTTACTAATATGGATGTTGAACACAGAGTGTGATTTTTTTATATATTACATAAATAATAATATAATTCTTATTTTATAATATAATCACGATTGTTCTTTGATGATATACCAAGCTAACTATTAGATTTAACATTATTTACGTGTTAGTTAATAGTTCCGCGTCAGTTGTCACACTTTTTGGTACTCCTTGAAAGACACCGGGTCATTCCCGCGTCTAAAAAAAGGAAAATACAACTACAGTTTGCTTATTTATATTATTTTAATATATTTATCTGAGAAAAGCTATTTAGATGTAATTGCAAGATTATAAGAACGATTGAATTATGAAATTTGCTCATTGTACAAGAATTGATGTGGGTATTCCAGTTTATTATGAAATTTGCTCAAGCTAAACAACATAAAATTTAGCATTAGAAATATAATTTAAATAGTTATAGGTAAATAAAGCATATAAGACCAAGGTTAAAACTTTTTAATACTTCAAAAAGTATATTTCTTGCATCATTTATTTTATAAAAATAGTTTCACTCACATACCTTTGACTAGACTCAATCATCAGTTATTTTAACAAGAGTTTCTTACTCTTAACTATATTTCTTTATAAAGTTTATTAGTTTATTAGTTGAAATAATGCACACATATTTATGATCTAATTATAGTGAAAATAGCATACATAATCAGAAAAGTCCGCCAAAATGTGGCATTTATTTTTATGAAATGTGCCTCTAAAAAGTAGCATTATTTTGTGGCATTTACATTTTTTTTAAAACCGCTAATAAATTGATTTCTTTATTCAAACCCAAATAAATTACATATGTCAGATTTTTATTCATTGTTTCAATAAAAAGGATCCAAATATATTTGTAATGAGCAAAATTGTGGCTTTTTGTCAAAAGTGCCGAAAAGTAGCAAGTATAAGGTAGCAAAATGACCTTTGGCGGACTCTGATAATCAGAGAGAGAGAATCATTGTAATAATTTGTAAGTCATAGAATTGTAGTGGTTTTAATAATTAACTGATGGTGGAATAGTTATTTAAGGATGTGGCTCAAGCCCATTAAAAGCCATATTTCGATTACATATTTCAAATAAATAAAAAAAGCAACAATAATAATAGACGACAGGTTGTGTACCTACAAGTAATAAAGGTATATGACGAAGTCAAAGGCGCATGAAGCGGCCGTCAGTCGTGAGCTGTCAAGAGCTACGATCGGTCGTTTCATTCTCTTTCTAATATCTCTCTAATCCTTGATATATGATAAAAAGTGTAAACAAAAACTAAGAAACCATAGAAGATAACCATAACTATGGACGCCGACAACGGATACTGCCTGACCAGGCGGGAGCTCAATAATATTTCCGGTAATTAACCACCATCAAAAACACTACTATTTTTTACATCAAACTTTTTTATGGGAAAAAATTTACTTTGGAAAACATCAATAACGGAATTTATATTTAAAATAACTGTTACTAAATGGACCACTGTTTTTTTTATTTCTAATATAAACTGTTTGTGATTGTATTTCATCCGACTAATGCAATAATTGCTCCTTAAAAGGAAATTCATCCTTGAAAGCGCGATTGCTGTACTCAATGGCTGCATATTGTACTGTATTTAAAAAAAAATCATTCATATCCGACGAGCTATCGCGATAAGATATGAGATATATAAACAGTTTTTGGACACGCCCTATTAATAATTGTCTTTTGAATATGATCCATTGTTAAAAAATAAATATATCGTGATTCACTGCAATTAATCGTAGGTAATTAATTTCATGTGAATGGTATATAATTTCTCACTTTACACGAAACAGTTTCACATAAGCAATTTAACATCAAAGTGTGAAGAGATCGTGAGAAACTTAGAATTAGTAAACGTTAAAATAACCATATGCACTATTTTTTAATCAGTAATCAAATATATTCTTAATCTCGCATCTATTAATTAACATTAATGTTATCAGATCAATGCGCGCACGCACAACTTACAAATTTTGTACATTGCGTGTACTTTCCCGTTAACTATCATGTGTAAAACAGACTTGACAAAGGTATTCAAAAAATTTATGGATGTCCAGTGTTCGTTCATTAGTTGAGGTCGTGTTATGAATTTAAAATAAAGCCATTGAATTAGGCTATGAGGTTTCAAAACAATAAGCGCAATTCTTCAACACACTCCACTTTTGCGATAACCTAAAAATTACAAGCCAAAATAGGCAAACGATAACCGTATTGCACTTTATCGAATTATATGAAAGATAAACATTGAACAGACAATAATGAATTATTATCATAAACGGCATTTTCAATTGAACGGGAAAAACAAACAAACTATGTATGTTAAACCTAGTTGTTCTATTTTAAAGTTTCAGCGCGATATAATATTTTTTAAATTATAACATAAATCTCATAGTCTTGTCTAATTATATCTCAATTGAAACAAATTATGAATGCGTTTAAATAACGTGTTAAGTGTTGAAGATCATGAACATTCCCAATTTTATAGAAAACTAATACCGAACAAACAAAAACAAAAAAACTATTTTATAAAATAATTAACAACGTGTTAACAATAACTACAATACTCGTAATTAAAAAAACATTAATGAGAATTTCAATTTAATTTTAATAACAGATAAAAATAATCTGGCGAAAAAAATTATGAACTACATTTTTTTTTTAAATGTCACTTGGATCTCTAGTCTCACTAGAAAGGAAAAATGAATATTTTTGCAACATATAAATTCATAAAAAAATTTTTTTAATTACAAATAGACGGTAAAATAATTTGTATTATTAGTGAGATATTTTCGAGTATCCGATTTAATTAATAGGTATATCTATAATATAAAATATAAATTAATTGACTAAAAGAATGCCGGCCTTTCGCGACCTTTCTGACCATTAATAAAATCACATTATCGGTGTTTTATTGTGAGATCTTGTTTATAAATAGTTCGTATGGAGTACAGATGGCCTCTCATGGCATACCAATGATCCATTATCATCATATATATCTAATGTATTCATATTTTTAAGGAATAGGTCCAGGTTGTGAGCGTGGGCGACCTCAACTATTTATTTTCTCACCGCCCCCTTCTATTATATTATCTACAATATTGTAACGATACAGTGAACACCTTTCAATAATACAAACTAACCACTTCATCTGCTCCCACATTGACAGATAATGTGATAAATATTATTTTAAAATAAAAGTGTATTTTAGAATTGTTAGTTGTGCAATATTAATTAATGTATTAAAGACTTTGCATAATAAGACGACGATTTATGTTTGCATAATAAGACGATAAATATTGAAAGGTGTATAAGAAAGATTTTTTATATAGATGTAGGGTATTTAGATGATTATTTTATTTTATTTATTACACAATAAATATATTTTGATATTGGTTATTGTGTTATTGTGTCCCGATGGGTATTGAAGAATATAGGGAAGCCTTACATCGCCGAATTTAGTATAATTAAAAATAAATTAATATTTCACATTTTTACATTGATATTATTATCTAAACTTCCGTTTGATACACAGTTTGTTACTGCACGTGTAGGTAATATCATAATTCAAATACGTGAGTTGAATATTTTCATAATTTTATTGACCAAAATTGACCTTATAATTTTTGACTGAGCATTGTTTAAACGTAGATAATAAATAATAACTGTTAAACAATGAACAAAGCCAGTAAAGGTACACATATGACGACGCACGAGAATGTGGTTTGTAAAAAATAAAATAACATCAATAATTGTATTTTATATCATAGCGAGCAGTTAATAAGGAAGTCGTTGCTTCTGTATATAAACTAGGCGTAAACAGGTCGCTTTCAGCAGGACTCCATATTATCGAGCCCACATACATTTTTTCAACAATTATCACTCTCTTGCTACAAATATGAGTGTCATGACCTCTGAATCATGCTTGCTTAATATACTCTTCAAATAAGTACCGAACCTGCTGTTGATGCACCCAAAATGCACTATTCTTAAACATGGTTTAATTTTAAATTCACGCAACACATATTATACTTAGATTTCTTAAAGAAAACCATTGTTATAAATACACAACAGGAAAAACAGCTTTTTCGATCCAGTTTTCCACCGAGTCGACAAGTTTCTGGATTGTATCCTATTACATTTTTATTTTAATTCGAGTGTTTATTTAATCTATCAATTTATTTTTTTCAGACAAGGACCGTGATCGAGACTATATAGGATTTGCCACACTTCCTGAACAAATGCACCGAAAATCTGTAAAGAGAGGATTTGACTTCACCTTGATGGTGGTAGGAGAATCGGGACTGGGGAAATCAACTCTCATTAACAGTTTATTCTTGGGAGATCTCTACAAGAATAGAAAGATCATCGATGCTGCCGGTGAGTTAGAAAAAAGTATTCATACTTCAATATTTTTTTTTAATATATTTTATTTTAGACCGCATCGAAAAAACGACGACAATCGAAAAGAAAACTATGGAAATTGAAGAAAGGGGAGTAAAATTAAGACTGACTGTTGTTGATACTCCTGGATTTGGAGATGCCATCAATTGCGAAGACTCGTGGAGAGTTTGCACTGCCTATATTGATGAGCAATTCCGACAATACTTTACTGATGAAAGTGGACTCAATAGACGAAACATTCAAGATAATCGTGTTCATTGCTGTCTCTACTTTATACCGCCTTATGGCCATAGGTTCGTAACATAATGGATTCCCACGCAGACTATAGATTTAGACTGATTTTGTCTGATTATGAGAACCGGATTCAATTTGATATTGATAATTCCAGTTTCCTAATGCACTTCGAGGAGTAATGATTATGTATCAGAGATTCAAATGAATTTTCTGATATAAAAATTCTTAAATCTTAAATAAATATATTATAGATATTTCATGAAGAATCTTGATGTATTCCTCATAAAAGATATATAAACCTAACCTAACCTACCCTCTTTGAAATAAACTAACTAATATAAAATATTAATATTGTATTATCGAAATAGTGTTTTTATAAAGAATTAAATCATTTATTCATGGGTGTCATTTAGGCATACGTCACCGTAAATACGATAGTAGAGTTACTCAGCTACATTTATGATCGGTTTTTTGTTAGCAAATGTCTCGTCTGAGCCTCGGGCGAGGGAATAATTAATAAAAAAACTGATAAAAAGTACAGCAAAGTTACTCCATTACTCCATTTTACGGTGTACGTTTACGGCTACGCACGCCTATGATACCCAAGCTTTACATCAATATTGAAAAAATATATCTATGTATATTAAATATCATTCTTCTAGCCTTCGTCAGATGGATTTAGAATTGATGAAGAGATTACACAGAAAAGTAAATATTGTTGTTGTCATAGCCAAAGCCGACACCTTGACTACTTCGGAAGTTAGAAAATTAAAACAAAAGATTCTAAAGGACATAGAAGATAACCAAATACAGGTAAAGCAAACATTAATTAAACTATTCATTTTAAACAGTGAGTCTATAGCTTAATTTATGATTATAGATTTACCAATTTCCTGAATGCGATAGTGATGAAGATGAAGAGTTCAAACAACAAGATAGAGAATTAAAAGCGTGTGTTCCCTTTGCTGTAGTTGGAAGCAATACAATGCTCGAAGTTGCTGGTAAACGTGTTCGAGGAAGACAATATCCGTGGGGAGTTGTTGATGGTGAATATAATATTTTATAAATAATAAATTCAAAGGCCTAATATTTAGTTAATGATTTATATTTTCAGTTGAAAATCCCAAGCATAGTGATTTTGTAAAACTTCGCACTATGTTGATATCAACTCACATGCAAGACTTAAAAGATGTCACACAAGATGTGCACTATGAAAACTTCAGGGCTCAGTGTATCTCTCAAATATCTCAACATGCACTTAGAGAAAGAGGGTTAGTTAAAAATACAAATTATCAAACCTTCAACAATAAATAAACATTATTATAATAACATTACAGAAAGCTAAAGAGGGACTCTATGGGAAATAATAACGACGCATCAATTACCGAAACGGATAGGTTACTTTTACAAAAAGACGAAGAGGTAAATAATAAACTAATGAGATGTTAAATTTCAAATGAATAAAACTTAATTGTACTTTAACATTTAAGATAAGAAGAATGCAAGATATGCTTACGCAAATGCAAGAAAAATTGAAAGCCTCCGACAAGAAACACGACAGTATTATAGACGTTTAAATATTATTTGTGATTCTTAGGCAAGTATTATGTTTATTGTAACGTAAGCTAAGTAATAAATAATGGTATCAATTGTTATCATTTGATATAAAATAAGTCATTAGCCATATTTGTCATCTATGCATCGACTAGACATCGTGTTTTTATTATTAAATTCATCCAAAAATACTAACTTATTACTACATATTTATATTGTAAATTAGTCAGTACGATTGTTGCACAATTTATTTTTATTTAAAAAAAATTATAAATAATTTATTTACAAAGTCACTGGTAACTGAACCTGATTTTTGTTACTTATACATACTATTAAAATATTTATATGATAATTAAAATATTTAGAGAACAAGTTGTTATTTTATTTTCATCTACAACGACTTATGTAATTATTGATTGAAACAAAAAACAAACTTATTAATTTAGTCAAAATATACCGACCGAATAGTTTTATCTGAGTACTCTTGTAAAGCATTGTATGTAACATAACTAACCTTATAATTCAATCTTTTAAATAGTATAAATTGAATAAAAACACAGAAATAATCATTAGTTTGATCGACACCGCCGATATTAGAAGGCCGGATAAGTGGATGACAAATATCAATATGACGAGCCAAGCAGATGAGTTTGACAGCGATTTTCAATATAATAGTGTAAACTGGTAGAGCTGCTGTACACCAATAAAGTATTAGCAATACTCTATTCGCATACCCACCAATACTTTTTAGAACTAGCACGACTCAATTACACGATTATTTTGAATACGGCCGTCAGAATCATCTGCTTGGTCCACCAGATTGATATTTAAATATCCAGTCGTATGGCATTCTTATCAGCGGTAACAGTTTGAAAGAAAATATTAAGAAATACCTTGTAATATTTTAATAAATAAGATTGAGCTTTAATCGAGAATTTACCCTTAAATACCTATAGCTGACTCCTGAAATTGATGATTTTTCGATTTTAGCCGTTGCCCATATAAATTGACATTAATAAATACATATCATTTTCTGTACTGGCTATACTGAACCGACAAGAGCAGCTGTCAAGTGCAACACGCCGATAATCTTTCGATTATCGAGAGTGTTTTTGCTCCTAAATTATAGAATATATATTTTTATTCATCACAAAATACCAATTTAAATACATTCTCAAATATATAGATTATTCAGGTAGGAATTTCACTATACGTATGTCTAATGAATAAGACATGTTTCCTTTTCAATTTGTGACATTTTTTATGTAATTGTTTCTTTTACAAATAACTTTATACCAAAAAGCTATGTTTCAGACTTTACTTAATAAATACCTACTATTTCACCATATACCATATACCATATACAGATATATGTATATTCATAATATATTTTAAGAGTGCAGACAAAATATTATGTCTCATTTAAATATTTTAGAATGGGGGAATCTGCGGTAGCTGGTGGTCCATACCCAATCAAAGTTTTATATTGTGGAAATTGCACAATGCCGATTGAATATTGCGAATATTATCCTGAATATGAGAAATGTAAACAGTGGCTCGAAAGAAATTTGCCCAGTGAATTTGAAAAAGTTAAAATAAGTGAGTAAACACTATTTATATTTTAAATTGGTCAGAGTGTTCAAAACAATAATTTATTAGATGAAGACGGTGGCGGTGGAGAGGAAGAAAAGAAACGGCAAAAACGTGGAGGAAAAGGAATGTTAAAAGCCAAGAAAAAAGAAGACGTTCCAAGATTAGTAACTGTATCACGTGCCCCCAGAGGCAAAAAGAAGTGTGTCACCGTAGTTTCCGGAATGAGTACATTTGGTAAGTAATATTTCAAATAATCATATTGCATTCGTGGTTTTCTCCACCTTGAAATAATTTAATGGGTGTTGTTGAATTTCAGATATTGATCTTAAGGTAGCTGCAAAATTCTTTGGCACAAAATTTGCCTGCGGGTCTTCCGTAACCGGTGATGATGAAATTGTAATCCAGGGTGATGTCAAGGATGACTTGTTTGATATTATTCCTGAAAAATGGCCTGAGGTTAGAAGATAAATTACACAACAATAAGTTTTTTTCATTATTGTAATAAACTTAATAATTATTATTTTAGATTGATGAAGATAATATTGAAGATCTAGGAGATCTGAAAAGGTAGTCAGTTGATTACACTCATCGGAGATATGTCTTATGTGTATTTCATTGTGATATTAATTTTGTAATGGAATATTCGTTTACATATTTATTGACATTAAAAAACTGTGTATAAAATGTTATGAGTTATTTTATTCACTTAGTCAAACTATAATATTAAATTTCTGATACAGCCGTTGGTGAGGAAAATAATTTCCAATGGCATTTTGTTTTATACGTTAATATAAATTTAATAAATATTTATTTAACACTCACAGGTAT
Source organism: Agraylea sexmaculata (assembly GCA_022606485.1). Classification (NCBI taxonomy): domain Eukaryota; kingdom Metazoa; phylum Arthropoda; class Insecta; order Trichoptera; family Hydroptilidae; genus Agraylea; species Agraylea sexmaculata. The sequence goes on along the minus strand of JAGTTH010006015.1, from coordinate 41,103 downwards.
GTAAGATTAATTATTACCCTTGACAGCATTCACTAAACAGCTTTTGTTATTTGAGAATATTACTAGGTATATTTGAAAAATAAACGTTTATTTATTTAGGTTGTTTATGCCCATACATTAAAAAAAATTAATTTAATTACTTCATAATAAAATTATTGCTCAATTTTATCTGTAAATTAAATTTATTTATGTATGTAGGGAGGTTTTTAAATAAAGATCGATAAAATCGGGATGTAAATCATAAAATATCGAAATTATCTCAACATATTTGGGGGCAAAATTGGTAATAATGATGCGTTGTATTATTTTGACAGGCGATCAATAAACAGTGGTCTAGGTTGCAATCTCTATGGTCGCGGCCATATTGTCTATGGTCGATGTTATTGGTGTGCAGAGAACAGTGACAAGTCAGTCGCGGCGGAGTGAGGACGTGTCGCAGTGTCGTGTGTTGTCTATTGTATTGAATCTTGTGTTGACCGAAGATTGTGAAGATGGCCACCATGGAGTGACTGTGTCAGGAGGCAACAGCATGTAGCGGCATCAGCCTGGACCTGAACCAGCACCAGCATCATCATCATCAGCAGCAGCGCCATCATCACTAGCAACAGCAACAGCAATCAATAACATCATGGAGATCGTCGGGGACTACGAGTACAGCAGCAAGGACCTCATAGGCCATGGGGCATTCGCTATGGTCTTCAAGGGACGGCTGCGGAAGGTAAATAACAAATATCCATCACACCACTCATTTTAGTAAACACAAAGAGTCTCTTTTCTTCTATTATATGCTCGAGCGGATGTCTATTATTAATATAAAAATATTTGCTTCGTAATCGAATTCATATTGGACGCAATTAATCCGTAAACCATATTCATTTTTTAATTAAATCCCTGCATATATGATTAAAAATCATACAAATACATTTACCTATCTTTAAAAACAAATGAAATTTATGTATGTATATTTTCTCAAATACTAACAAAATTATAGCTTAAAATAACATTGTATACCAAATTTAATACATACGTATATTTAAACAGGTTTTAATATTTTGGTGTGATGACTTGGACTAGTTTTTAGCATCATGGTGTCTGTCAACTTAATATTCGTATGTGTGTGTGATAATGACCTCGTCCTGTATACAATAATGTTTGTTTTAATTATTTTTACTATCTACAGATAATATTAATATTCCTTCATTTTCTGTAATGAGAGGTAATAAAAAAATCTGTGATCTGCTAGTCATACGTTCCTTAACAAAATTAAATTAATTCACTATGCATCACACATTTTATCCTAGCAAGAATAAATTTTAAAATATAAACAAAACCTTTCCCGAGAAAGCATTCTTATATTTCAAAACAATCTCTACTATTCACCATTTTATTAATATGCAATTTCGTTTCTATTTATATTTGGTAACTAACAACTTGACCATTAGCCAAATGAAAGTCTCTAATTTGTAGAGAAAGCTTTTCCAATGAACTATTTACGTAAGTTACATGTTTACTCTTTGATTGGCTTTCTTTGTGAAGTGGAATTTATTGCGAAATTAATCTATTAATGGCCCATCTCTAAAATTTGTTTGTATATAAAAGATAAACGTATTTGATTCTGTATAATCCATATAGTTACATAAAGTTCAACGTATTAATAATATCAACAATCTAAGTGTGATATCAATAAAATTGTATACGTGTATTGTTTAGAATTGAACAATAATGACGTTGTTTTTATTCGATAAGAGCAAACTGAAAACAATCTTTCCTTGTTATTATGCTTTTTTCTTATAATAAATAAAAACAAAAATGATTCATAATATATATTATTCAGATTTAGATAAGGACACTTTGTTTATTTTTTGACATTGCCACAATCAATTTGACGCTCTGTATTATTATTTCACATCGGGTTGTTCACACTTTCTTAGTTTTAATAACCCACAGACGGAAGTTCAAAGTTTTGTACTTTCTATTGAGTCTGAATTAAATGTGTACTGGTTTGTTGTATTCTGGTATTTTATTTAAAATATTGTAAGGCTATTAAGTTTCAAGTCTGTTTTCGGAGTCCATTGTTTGTGAAAGTTTTTGTTATTATAGTGAAGTAAATAGTTCTGTCATAGATAATTAAAATTGTTTATAGTGAAATAAGTAATGAATATAATATGTATGTATTTTGACAGTGCTGCAAAATATAATTGCAATATATCAAGGTTATACTGCCAAAATGCACTATGTCATATTTCATAGTTTTACCCCTAAAATGTACGAAAACCTGCATTTTTATAAGAACATATATACGTATGCGTGTATTCCAATACTACAAAAATCTAGTCTATTCTTACACACACTATCTATCAGAACTAAAACATTCTTATAACAGTATTATGTTGAATACGGTCCATAGCTTCGTAATTGGGATAAACGCATGGAATTGCACTTGTGGAATTAAAAAAAAACGATTATCTTACTTAAATAAACCAAAGCATATGGATAAGATTAAGATTTTTATTGTAGTTACCTTTTACCTACATATCGAGGGTATACTGCCAAAATGCACTAAGTCATATTTCATAGTTTTCAAATAATAGCGAATTAATGAAAAAAAAACACAGTCTCAACAAAACTATAAATTTATGGTATAATATTTGAATAATTTATAATGTGGTATAAGTCAATGACTTCCTTTATCTTTCTCAATATAACACAATAATTATAAAAAATACCTCTATTTTAAACTTTTAACTAACTAACAATGTAAATTTGATTTAGTATTTTTTATTCGAAATATTGATGATACGACTAAGTGCGTTTTGGCAGTAGATAAAGTAATTAAAAACATATACAAATGCATCCCTAACTCAAAATCGTCAAAATATGACTTAGTGCATTTTAGCAGTATACCCTCAATATTTTCAATTTCGAAACCATTGAATCATGTTGAAAATAAAACAATATAAAGGGTTAATGTTCGGTTTAGTTTTAAAGATTTTATTCAAGGATCAAAAGGTCAAACTAGTTTATTTGAATGTGACTCGATGCGTCCATCAATAGTTCTCACAAGAAGACTCGTTTGTTTTCACCTTTGATGGGTGTACTTTTTTCCTCTCCCCAGCTAGAAGATGATGATAATTATAATCAGGACGAGAAAGTGGGATAGTTCTCTTATTTAACTTTTTGCCAGGAATAGGTCAACAGGGTCGTCGTTCTGCATCTCGTCTTGTGCACGTCCTCGTCTTTATATCTGTCATCTGCAGTTCTTCGACCTCTTCTCCTTCCTTCACAATTCGATGCACATTCATTCTCATTTATTTTATGAAAATGTATATGTGTATTTTTTCGGCATATTCAAATGAATTTTTGGTCGCCCTTAAGATTTTTGTATAGGGTCACCTCCACCAAGGAATTTTCTTACACATATATTTATATTCAAATCGTGTTGCATCTCGATCACTTTAGTTGATTTTTTATTTTTTTTTTCAATAAAAATATGGATATTATTTCAGCTGTCCCTGGGCTTATGATGATCACAATTACATATAAATATTTGTTTTTAAAATATAAATTTCACAAATTTTATCTGAACTTTAAGCATTCCGATACATACTACTAGATATATTTTTTTAAATAGAATAACAAAACACATTTAACAAAATAGACGCAATACAGTGGTACCTCGAAATACGAATTTAATTCGTTCCGAGATCATTGTCGTATGTCAAAACAATCGTATCTCAAAGTAATTTTTCCTATACAAACTGCCATTAATCCGTTCCAGCCCCTCAAATAGTCCTACCAAAAAAATCGTTTTCTTAACGTACTACGTGTATTTGAATAAAAAAAGGTTTATGTACATTTTGTAAAATCGGCAATGGATAATTGGAAGGTGGATAATTTAAGATTAAAATAAATAAACTAGTAATAACGCACATAATAAATATGTATTAATTATTAATTGATTTTTACACATATACAATTCTGGCGCGAAATTCTAGTCGTGACTTTCCATAAAAATTAGCGATCATCTATAAAATTATCGCGCATAAAAATCGTATCTTAAGGATAAGAGGTAGATATTCTCGAATATTATTCGTCGTATTTTAAAACATTCGTATGTCTGGGCATTCGTATGTCAAGGTACCGCTGTACTATAGTAGTATCGATTAATTTCCATCTGCGCATTAATTTTAACTTGTGACGACTATTTATGTTGTTGATAATGTCTACCTGCTGTTCATTTATTCAAACCTTTGATAAATATTTATATTGATTTGACTTCAGGTCGATAGAGTTCGATCCTTCTTGTCATTGGCCTTTGCATTTTACAGCAATAACGGCCGTTTTTAATGTTATTGTGTGACGTTACAACTTATAGTATATCAATTTATTTTGAGAATATATCGACTAAAATTATTATATTGGTACCTTTTGTTGTGCAGTGCTCGAAGATTTTTTTAATAATGGTATATTTCACGCATTTTCTTTTCTTATTTTACTCGTTTCTTACTTTCAGACTGAATTCTTCGAATGGCTCCTGCAGACGCCATCATTTTTATTTCTCTATTAGGCCATGTCTCGAATTCTAACACGCCATCTTGACAATTTTTAGTTCTTCGATTTCATCCCATTTTTGTACATCGAGACTGTTAGTACATAGAATAAGGATAATATATGTATTGCCATTATTTGTGTGTCTAAATTGTAAATTTTAAATAACGTACGATGTTTAAATACATGTACATATGTATTCAATAGTCTGCACTATTTATTGCTATAAAAATACATCTAAAGAAATGATTACAAAATAAGTCCGTAGTAAATAAGTATGACTGATCTCGATATGGTGTTCAAAATCCACTCTTGCATACTTAACTTGCATAATTAAACTCATTATCATAAATCTACTAGTAATAGATTGCTTAGTGCGTGACACAAACTCGCCCCAGTCTCGGTTGACGGAACATCGACACTATTTTACTCTTATTTAACACATAATAAGTGTATAGTGTATAGATTACTTCATCAGTATCCATACAATTATCAGTATTATATTTTTTTATTTAAAAAATGGACGTTGAGGTATCTTAATTAGGTAAAAAATATGAAAAATACACATTTATTTATTTAGAGATTAGCAAGCTGAAATGGCTTAATATCGACGTATGTTATTGTATGTATAACTGTGAAAACAACCTTTGATGATTATTCATACATTTAAATTTGAAATAAACTTTCTCAATCTAATTAAATATATGATGTGACGTATTGAAGCAAAACTAAACATCACTGTTTAAAAAAACTCGTTTGTTTTGAAATGCTTACGATCAATAAATTGAGGTGACCGGTTTTGAATAATTTTATACAAATCGACCCACATTTACGCATTTATTTTGGGACATAACATTTTGTGCAAAACTGTAATTGGTGATTTTTTTTAACGGTATGTTATATTTTTGTGTGATTATTTAAATTTGATACATCATTCCGTTTCCATAATGATTGATTATTGATGTATTATTCTATTATATTCGCCCATTTTTTCCCACAAAAACTCAGATAGTAAATCATAGAACTAGCCGCCGATAATATACGATATTTATATTAATTTTCTATAGTTTAGTATTATACACAGTTTCACATTGATACAAGGTTTGCATAATAGGTTAGTGTGATTTTCCGCTCGTCTTAGACAATGTGGGCGGCTGCGTCATATTTTTATCACAAATTCAATGCTAATATTATAATTTAAACATTCAAAAGCATTACTTGATACTTTATTATATTCATTATAATAACTGTACACTCCGGCTGTAATTTTATAGGTTTGTTAAGATTGTGGTAAATGTCCATTTTTTGGAAGTGAATATTTATTATTTCATAATTTCTATGCAGGTTGCGGTTTTTACGTACAGTTATATTAATACACATATTACAACTAATAAACAAATTGACTATCGTTTCATTAAGTTCATTGTTATCTTCCAAGGTCTCTCGGCCGTTGACAGGATATTGACTTTTTTAATGTTATCATTTTTTTAAAATATGAATACAATATAATCGATGTTCGTTACGTTCAACAGAAATATTTATGAATTTGATCATCCCACTGAATATTACTCGAACAGACCGTGATTATCATCAATCAATTCATTTATCCTAGATCATGGCATTTAAAATACGATGTCTTTTTTGTATAAATAATTATTATTCGCAATGCAAATGTATTAACATTCATTTTCAGTGGGTGTTTTAATATATTGTGATTTGTCATTTGCTAATCCATTTATATTAGTATCGATTGTTGCAGAAAAATGACGCCCTAAATAGCGCGAATTACGGTGATGTCGATTATAGTTCTATGGTGTGACTAATTAGGGCCGTTCGCGACTTGACTATTACTCCATAAACAACTATTATCAAACAACGTAGACAATCTGTAGTATCAAAAGGTTTCTTCAGACTAATCATTTTGATGTTGTAATATTTAGTATGTATTTTACAACCGCCTTTCTCTCTTTATGTATCATTATTCTCTTATAGTTATATTTGAGTCTTTAAAGAGATCGAGATTTATAGATTGTGTGTAGTTTTAAAATGGTGTAATTATAGTCAATGTAAAATCGCTCTATACTGGCCGATTTCAAGTTTAGCCTTGAATCGTAATTCATCGCAATGCTGTTTGCCCAAGCACACGCAGAATAGTGTTTGTTTGATAATAAAACCAAGTATAAAATAAATTATTTTGATTGAATACAATTTTATATTTTAATCACTTATTGTGCTCTACTATTTTTATTCTTACATGTTTTTTTGTGTTTACTTTTTCCTTTTATTGTTCTTTGTCTAGTCATGTTTGCATATTTTATAGTATGACAAGTTTTTTTACATAGTATTAGTGTTTTTTATACAGATACATACATGTTATTTTTATTATTGGCAATGCGTTTATTATTTATATACTTTCAATTTACTAAAGAACTACGCATTACGTTTATATGAATAAAACTGTATTTATATTAAATTTAAAAAAATGACCATGGATGCTTTGAGATGAATTATTCATTATTACTATTGATTTTCTTTTCGAAATGGGCATTATTTTATTGTTTCAACAGATTTTATCATTTTGTGGATTAACATTTACATAAGGTCATCGAAAAGGGTGACTCTACATGTTTTAAACATCTAGGAAAAAACCGAGTATCGATCGGAATTTTATAAATATATTTTCTGATCCACCCATAGTTTTACTTTATTGGATTTATTTTTTCAATTCGAACGACACGACACGACAGCGATGTTTGTAGCCATGCTTCTATATCCTAAGCTATTATTATGGTATTAATGATATTCATTTAATTCTACGTTTATTTTATTATGATTTCCTTACACACCGTCTTTCATTTTCACAATTGTCGTCACGCAATGTACACTTCATATATTAGATTCCTAGATAAACAGCGAAAGTGAAGCGTAATCACTACCAATAGTAACGTGTTTCGCGGATTTATTGCTTAATAATAAAATTTACCTATACAGGAAATATTTAATTTATGTAAATTCTCCATATGCATACTAACCTTTAAATTATGAAGTAATCATAATAAAATGTATTTTAAGTTATATTATGTACATACTTATCAAGGTTTTGTCTAGTGTCACACAACTATTATTATTGCATCAGCTCATTATTACTGCATCATCTTTGAGATTTAATTGTTGTTTATAAAACCAACGAAAAACTATAAAATTTTACATTTAAATATAGTATATTTACCAGGGTTTTATAATTTATTATAAAACCAATATCAAACAATGTGTTTAATATCGAAGTCTTCCATATTGTCAATATTTTGTCTTTATAAACAAAACTTTGAAAATATTATTGGTATTGGAATATATCACTTTAATTTTTGTACTTTAAATTGATATTGAAATATATACATATGATTATGCGTCTCGCATTTGAATAACATTTGATTAATACCCACTGGAAGATGTCAGCCCCAAATTATTTTACATGAATTAAAGTGTAAATATACCAAAATTAGACGTGTTTTTGCTCTAGATGAGAAATGAATAAATTAGATATTTAATTCAGGTGCTTTAACTTTCGGATCCCCATGATTGGGGGTGTCTATAAAGAAATATCAAATCAGATTCGCTATTCTAGATTTGGTCGTCCCTTATACCCCAGATTTCAAATATTTTTTATTATTTCTTATATATTTGTGGAGTAAATTGGTCTATGTGCTGGTTGACCTTCTAATACACGTGGATAACGCGTGAAACAAGCATGTGTCCTCGTTGTTGCCCATTTACAATATGGACCATATCCCGATATAAATACAAAGGAATAAACAATATGAATGCTTATTGAGTTGCATATTATAATTGTTTGCTTTTAGAAAACAAAAAATGTAATATAACATAGTTTTTGGCGTTCAAAGGGTTTGACATCTCGAGGTTCTTGTTAAATTTAGTACCTGACCTTGTTAATAAATACTATTTTAGATGTCACAATATTTCGTTTTTCTTTATGCTAGCCCAACATTAGCTTGGGTACTAAACTGCTTAGTTGATGCTAACTAGTCCAAATGGGTGTAATGAAGTGCTTTGACGTATTCGAGCTCTTTGAGTGAACGATTTCCTTTATAGTATTGCTTTATTATTTGAATTCTTGATATTTCCACATAATATTGTATGATGTACATCCACAATTATATATCAAATATTATATTCACGGGAAAAACTATAAATTTGAATGCAAATTTCCAAAATGGTAATTTTATTAATATAATTGTTATTAGATTGGTCTATTAGTATCTGAAAATTTTAATAGAATAATACATTTTACCGATTTTATCCTATGTGTAATAAAACTGTAAGAAAGGTGTTCTACAATTTTGAGTAAATGAAAGCCTATTTTTGACTATGATGACTAATGAGTGAAATCATTCGTAGTTTTCTTTATTTTAATACGAACTTTTTTGCGTATGATTCTTAGCTACCACAAACAACCTTCAGGTGAACTATTTGTCATCGTGCGGTTTGTCCTCATATTTTTTGCATTTATTGTCATTGCAAATAATAAAAAAAATGCAGCAACTGACACGATCCGAATAGAAACACGTGTGTTCGACATATTTTACCAACGGACGACGCAAATCGGGTTTTATTATATGTAAATTGACGGCGAGTCCTTTTTGAAACAATGTTAATTAGGTAAATATTCAAGCTTATTTATTGAGCCCAGGAGTCACGGCCTGACTCCGTTTTGTTCAAATTTCAATCGCATTACCGATGTTTCAATTTAATATCTTTTACTGTCCATCCATTGTTCTGTAAATATATTCAAACGGTGCATTCTATGCCATAAAACCCACCCAAAATTAATTATATTCAGAATGAAGTTTAAATATTGCACTGGCAAGTTTGCCTCTCAGATAAGATCACAATTAACTAAGTGTGCATTTTTATTTTCAAGATAATTTTTCTTTTTCGAATGGTAATATATTCTTTATCTTTGTTCTTGTTTATCGCTTTCTATGGTATACATAATGTTTTACTTACACATTTTGTATATACTTATTCATGCATTCATAGATAAGTATTTTTTTTATCATGTAGGAGTTCCAATATCCCTTTTTATATTTCCTTCATTTAAGGCCAGTGGTTAATCGATTGCTTGACATTTTGTATACTGTAACGGACGCAGCTGAACAATTTTGCCATGAATAGACATTCTGCAAACATATGATCAACACCTTTCAGTTATTGAGGCTTCGAACATCTGCATCAGCATATGTCTTTATTTCTACTACATTATATCTAAAATAGTATGTACTTCAAAGTGATTTTAAATTTTATATAACTTGGTATCACTCTCCAATCTTCCAAGATGGGGGTTTTGTCATGTTCATTCGTTAGATCAACGATTAACTACGTACACTTGATTGATTGTGTATGCATTGAATATTGTATGTCCTATTTCTAATATCTCGTTCTTCGTGGTTATTTGTATAGTTAAGAAAAGTACACTGAATAGAATATATTTGTGAGAACATGTGAACTGTCGTTGTACACGGTACTGTTTGACACACTTACGTCACACGTATGTACAATAATGTGCCCATTTCAATTCAATACATTGTGTAAGCTTGGATTAATTTATTTTAAATATTTTCAGAACCCATCTGTAACAGTGGCAATCAAGAGCGTGACGAAAAAGTCACTGGCCAAGTCTCAAAACCTCCTCGGTAAAGAGATCAAGATTCTCAAAGAGCTGACTGAGCTTCATCATGACAACGTGGTTGCCCTGCTCGACTGCAAAGAGGGACCTCTCTATGTATATCTCGTCATGGAGGTGAGTTCATTTTCAATGTATTTTTTTTAAATATAACCCAATTGATTAGGAAAATTAATCGTCCCTCTGCTGATTTGTCTATAGTGATAATACATGATAGTATTGTTATATTTGACACAGTGCTATAATGACCTCTGTTTAGCCTCGTTTGTGTTCCGTTATAGTCAGGGAGACCTCTCGTCGCAATGTCGTGCTTCGCTAGTCTCCTCTTCAACAATACTGGTCGTTAACCTTTTAAAATTTATAAACTATACAAGATAATCTCTCAAAACAAGTATATGTAAAGGACCCATTTTATTCTTGTAATGTTTGTATATTCAACGCCCTATTTGTTTAATAAAGAAATACTAGGTTGTGATCCTCAATGGTCTTTATTTAAGTGTATTCACCTATGTACAAATAATTTATTTTAACAACCAGATAACAGCCAGCTGTAGATTACGACATTCGTTATCTGCTAGCGTTCGATAGGAAATTTAACCTAAATAATTCATTATGTTAATATTAGTGGCGTATTAATCACAACAATCGACCCGTTGCTTATTGGTTACCGTTTACTTGTTTGTACCTTGTTTAATGGATGATATCGTTATCGTCGATGTTATAGTTTAATGGTGTGACCAATAACGACCCTAGTTGAGTAGTATCGCCTCTGAGCAAGTGTGACATTTACTTTACAACATTTATAATATGAATTATCCAATTATGAATGCGACACGATTGCATTATGTAAAATTTAGGTCGATCGGAAAAACCGCTTATGTTCAGAATAATTAAGTACTGTCGACTTTTAACAAGCTTAATGTTAAGCTTGTTAAATGTCGAGTTTTCATAATACAAACCACAAATTGAGGGTCTATCACCTGTCATTTTGAGTAGTCAAGATTGAAATTTTTGCGCATACGGTCACCCACGCAAATTAATTTCATTGCCAAATCAAATCGGTGCCAAAACACATATCTTCAACACTTTTCAGTTCTGTATTTGTTCTAAGAACTTGATCGTCCTGTAAGATCCATCTTTCGCTGGTCGTTCACCCCATGGGTATAACGGAATCATGCACACAAACATAAAGTTTTCCTTTCTTATTATTTTTTTTCGTTTCTCCTTAATTGAGCTGGAGTACATGTAAACGGGTTTTTTATGAATTTAAAATTTCAATCCGTTAATATAAAAAAATAGGACTAAAATTAAAAGGCATGTACAAGTGATGGAGATGACTTATTTCTGAAATAATTATCGTAGTTTGTGTAAAAGTCATTAAGAGTGCCTTAAATGCTGTTATAATTTCACAACAAACAAATAAAACAGGTTCACATATTATATGATATCGTAAATGTATTTATGTGCATTTAAAAAAACAGTCATATGTCCAATCATTGTGAAACTTGGTATTATATTGACTTTTGAATATTTATTAAATAATGTGTATTTCTCGAATTATCTCTGTGAGACATTTCGAAATCAGGTTGTATCCGTCTATTTTTATTGAATGATTTAATTTTTATTTTATACCTTCCTGGAGCCGAGAGCAATTTTAATAATTGCACACCTGCACAGACTTGTTCCATTTGACCCACTTATTTTTAACAATATTAATTACTATTTTTTCAAAATAATATTTCACGTAACTGGATTCGATGCTTCAGTGCGGACTGATCTATTTCTAGATGATAGCCTCATTTCTACAATACATGGACAGTTCTCTGCTCAATCTAATTTATACTTATAAACACGGCAATATTCTCCACATATTCAAAATGCTCTTGGACGATGTGAAGAGAACGGATTCGAGACTCGCTTCTTTGTTCTTGTTCTGTGTTAATGGCATCGTTTTGCAAGTGCCTCTGGCTTCATTTATAGCCACGCCTCTAGTATGTATTATACAAATTTATTTAATTATTTTTTACATGAAAAATTTTTATGCAATGCCAATATTATTTTAGTACATATATATTGAGATAGAAACCTAAAATAAATATAGCTTTTCTAGTCACATCACATCCCTATTCCTTAATTAATGTGGCGGTTTTGCCAGACATGTTGGCACTTGGCTCTTTTTCATATCGTAACACGTGTACAATGATCTTCATACATTAATTTTCGCATTTGCGCCAAATTGTATATGTGTCCTAGAACAATTTATTAAAATCACCTTCAAATATGTACTACATTCATTCAGTTACGAAATAAGAGAAAAAGAAACGACTCGATGTAGAAGTAAATACTATTTTTTTCATATATTATATATTTCGTAGTTTATCAGACGTGTGTAGCATGACAGCCCTTATAATAATATTCTGCCCTTGGATAATACTTAACACAACTAAGCTACTTCCTGTTCTATTATACTATTTCATAGTGTTTCTCAAAGTGTGGGGTCGTAAAAAATACTCTAATTCATTAGTAATATTGAGTTCTATAAATTATGCAGGTATTTTCAGACCTTTAAGTTACATACAAAATAAGATCGTATTATGTGATATAATCCACACTGTTTCTCAATCTCTTCATCCCCAATAAAACACAAGCACAAGATAACATTGTTTGCACTATCATAGTTTTAAACTGATACGATGCAATATTTAAAACTTATTAAAAATTATTGTTTGCCAATATTATAAACTTTCCATTTCTGTCATTGTCCACGCGAGCGTGATCTGAATGACGATGTATATACGTGTGGTTTTTCTTTGTTTTCCGTAACATCAAAGGCATTAGACTACAATATATTATAAATATTGATTGAATAATGTTTCTATCTGCTTTTGTGTAGAATCTTCTTAATGTGTATTTAAACCTTCAACCCTGTTTTCACACTAACAATATAATATCAGCGATATGGGATATTGTAATATATGTATATTATGTCCCTAATAAATACAAATAATTACGAAGTTATTTAAATTATTCGCCGTTAACTATATACTTCACGTGCATATAACCCGTCATTTATCAAATATAATATTTATATGAAATATGTTGATAAGGATTCGGCCGAAATAAATAAGTCGCACGATAAGTGTTGTTTAGGCTAACTTAACTACTGTATAAACATTTTTTAAATATACACCAATTGTGTATACTGATAAATATTCCCATGATTGTGTGATTATACCTAAACACTATTTATCAGTCTCGTTTATATTATAAAATGTACGAACTGAAAACAACCCAGATAAGTCAACTGGTATAAGATTACATAAGAAGAGGTCAGCTAGTGCAACTTCCTTCTCAGCATTGAGAAATGTTTATCAAACATTCGCAGACCCATGATTGTTTCTATTTTTTTATACCTTAATATATGTGATTTTGTAGTGATAATGTGATTTTGTAGTTAGAAGAATCTTCTTGAGATGGGCTTGGACCAAGTAAATTGTGCTTTAATGGTGTTGATGGGTGTTTTGGCCGGGTTTCAAAATATCCAGTGTAGACGTTGTTTTTTTTTAAATACCACGTAATAAATAGATATGTCGGAATGCTTCCACATTGCCTTTGGATAGGCAATAATATAGAAATGTAAATACATAATTGATTTTGACATTGCGTAGACTCGATTTGATATTCGTGATAGCACCTTCATAGAAGCATTGTGTTAGCGAAATATCAAAACGAACCCACCTCTTGCATCACCAGACTTATTTTGCAAAGTTCACATTGTAAGATGAATATAATGATAATAAATATTACTCTGTATTAATACAACACGCTTGGATTCGGTTAGATTTATTATAACCTTCAATATTTCCGTATCGTACAACCTTCGTCATCATAAAGTCATCGGTACATGGTTTGCTAATCCGTTTTAAAATATTTGTCTTGGACTCGTATAAGAATTCTTCAATCATCAGGAAGTTAATATACTGTTCTCGATGCCATTGTTTGTTAATAAAGAGTAGCAATAATTCCTATTGTAGTTTCATTTTTATATACAATGTGCAAGAGTAAGCATCTGGTTTCACAGGAAATAATACCGTTTGCATTATTCGACACGGCAACCGCTATTTCCACTACTATTGCTTGTGCAATATCCTGATTATTTATTTAAGTTAAGGTCTCGGTATGATTATCATTTAATATTCGTTGTCCTGGTTTAGGGACTAATATCTTCGAAGTGGAAGTGTTTTCTCTATATTATCGGAGAACTTTCAGTGTTTGAATGAATTAACCGATCCTAAATTATGAACATTCTCAATTGGTGTGCAATTTGACTATAATGAAGTCGTATTCGCAAGTGAAATTGGACCAAGTATCAATAGGTATTCAATTGTCTTAATAAAGTCAACAGCCTCAAATAATGAAACCATTTATATTGCGTTTAGAAATTGGTTATTTGCAAATCCATTGATTTTCTGTACTTATTAGTTATTTTTTTACGCAATCGATTAGTTTGATTCAATCAGGCAGAATCTTGCATCACGCAAATGACCTTAACATTAAATATTTAATTACACTGAGAAAATTTTCACCTAGTTAAAATATATTCAGTATAAATATATATTTTCACTCGTCAGTTTTTAATACAGTCTTATTGAAAATCTCCCTCTTTTATACAAATAACAGTTTTTTTAAATATAAAAAAGTATCTATGAGCATCATGCAACATGGTCGTGTGCATCTGACAAGCAGTAGAACGCTTTTCTGATGCAATAAATAATTAGATATTTAGCTTATCGTAATATATTTATGGGAGTTTTGCTGATTTATGTATGTATTTCAACAATTTAATAATAAATGATTCTGAAAAAAATACTGTTTACTAGTGAAAACCGTGCTATCAATAAACTACTTCAATAAAAATACAAAAACAATTTTATTTTTAGCAACGAAAACATTCCTATTTATTTGTATAGCTTGAAAACAAATAATCTCAAGCTAAACTTTTTTCAATATTTTATTTGCATTCCCGCATTTTCCAGGGGATGGTTTAATTTAATATAGAAAATAATTGTAAAAAAGTAGATATCGATTTGAACAGTGCGCGTGGTTTTTCTATAATCCAATATAGAGGAATTAAACACGTGTATTGTGTATTTATATCCAGAATGCCAATCGATCTGCGACTAAATTGTAAAGCCCTACTAGTTCTATTTCTGACCAATGTGATTACACACAGCTGCCAGCGACGCGCACTTACCATCTTTCAATACGATTCCTTCATTTTGCGAAGAATTTTATCGATTAAAATGCATTTGATTGAAAGCTCACGTTTATAATCACTGTAGAGATTATTATTACACGATTATTCAATTTCTCCGATACAAAAACGTGACACGTCAATCTTCATTTGCATGATAGTTGGGATATTCACAACACACTTAATAATAATTATCAACATCGCAATGTCAACGACTTCATTCAATAAATCACTTATGTATTCTGCATGCTCTGGACTTGTAGTCAAGTTATCAATTAATTAGATTGATATTTGTATTAGAAAGTATATAAAAAAATTGTTCTATTTAGTATAAATGTACAGGGTAGACATAACCCCCCATTTTTTAATTTTAAATAATAATAAGCCGTTGGCATTCTATATGTATTTTAATTAAAAAATAATCGTCGCTATTATTTCGTATACGTATATTAACTATTATAGAATTAATTTTCATATTAAGGTTAAAATGACACATTCGGAATTTTAATTTGTTTATTCAACATGAACATCACATGAAGGTTTGCATTGTTTGGAAATTTATTTTAAGTACACTTAAAACCTTGAAAAGTTCTATTCAAGTAGGTATTCAAATGATTCATAAAAAGTGTAAATATTAAATTTGTTTTCTAGCGGATACGGAAATGGCCGCGACCTCCGTCATCATCGGTCATGTTCGTCAAAAATATAAATACGCACTATTTTATTCTATTGAAACGCGACTTGATTATGTTTTATTTGTTTTATTGTTACTTTAATATTACTACACGTTTTTCTTATTTTTAACAATAAAAACATCTACTACTTTATATCTGTATTAAATCGCCGCCTCAATTACAACTTTCTTCAATTTCCAATTCGTATTTTTTCAAGTAATTAGGCTGTCGATATCGAAACGTGAATCTTATTCTCATAATTACCTATCTAAGAAAGTTTGCGATGAAGTGAACAATATATAATAGACTATAAATATATTTATTTCTGTGATGTTTTTTTAAATCCTAAACTGGGGCTTTATCGCGTAACGGAATCAGTTCTGGAGCAATGTATTCTTGTTGTCGTTGAATTGCAATACTGGGTGTATTCTGTGGTTGTTCTCCACCAAATTTATTTCTTATTTTCGACCAGTTTTTCTTGAGAACCACGGTGGCGACGGCAACGACGATCGCAACGACAATAATCGTGATGATGGTTTGATCTACTCCAGCTCCAGTAACTCCAGACCTTGACGATTCGGGAACCGTGTCTTCAGGAGATATCATATTTTCCCTAGTCCTGTTCCTGTTGCCGGACCTTCGGGGTGGCTTTAACGTCTCGCTGGCCTCGTCTTGTCCAGTTGTCGTCTCTGGAATATCAAGTTTTGATACAATGACAATGTCACATTTGTCTTTTTCGCACGTTGAACATACTCTCGAAATCGGATATGTCTATCCGAGGCGCTTTTGTTACTAATAATACATTTCTTAGTTATATTGCAATGGAAGATTTTTTTTCTTATTACAAGTATCCATTTAAACATTGAATTACTATTAGTTATATATTTTAATTTACCTTGGTTGTATAATCCATCGTCAGTGTAGTAAGTATCAGAAGTAACTTCCACTTCTCCACAAGGTATAAGTAGTTGATCACATGAATCCAAGCATATAGCCGGCAGCAAGCCATGCTTTTTACATACTTCCACTACTAGTTCTTCACTAGAGTTCTCAGGCAAAATTAAACCACTTAAATTTGTTAATGCCACAAACACATCATCTGTTAAAGGCTGAAAAAAAAATCTTTTATCAATACTAATTTTATAGGTACTTATATAAGAAATGTTTTAATGTATTACGGTATTTTCATTTATGATATTTCCTCCCAGATCCAACTCTTCCAAAGAACTGACACCGTCAAATGTATTTTCGGGAATAGCTTCCAACATACAACTTTGTAATTTTAGTATCTTGAGTGAGGATGAATGCAGTAATGGGTTGCTTTCGTCAATTTTGATAGGATTTCTACTCAATAACAATTCCGAGAGAAATATAGCTTTTGAAAAGACTTCTGGATCTAGTACTTCCAAGGAATTTCCAGTAAGATTCAATTTCTCAAGATTGGGAACATATTCAAAGAACTATAAACCAATATAAAACGATAAAGATAATGTCATAATCATATTTATAAATATTTTTTTACTTCAAATATGTGTTTACTTACGCTGCTTTCAATATTGTTGATTTTGTTATATGCTAAATTTATTTGTGTTAAATTATAAAATTTATGACCAAGGGACTGGTTTGTCAATGATGTTATCTGATTATTATTTAAATTTAGTATTCTTATGGATGGTAATAAAGTATCCGGTATGTTGGTCAACATTTTCCCATCACAGGAGGCTACATTTTCTTTAATTTCACATTCAGAGACTGGTGTACCCATTAATAAAAGGGGTGGTGGTTCATCCCCGCTACCTTCAACATCATCTATTTTTGTATCTATATGTTCATCTTTTAAAACCGGTAAAATTTCATCATCTTTGTTAATATCCTTTAATTCTAATAAATCTACTTTTTTATCAATAGGCAGCTCTTCATTTTCCACAAACGAGTCTTGAGCATAAATTGTTAAACATCTAAAAACATATTTTTTATACATAAATTAAAGCATTTAAAAAATAGTTTTGATAGCAGTATTACGAATTGTGAAAAAAAAGATAAAAGTTTGTTTGCTCAAGTCTTTAAATAGACTCTGTGCGCATTAATGTGAGAATATTATGAAATCTAATAATGTACTTACATAAATCCCAGTAATGTAAATATCGTACGTATTGAAAAAACAGAATTCATTGTTGATATTGTCTTTTAATTTGAGTTGGATCACAGGAAAACTTAATTCATTTCACTATGCACAATATGCCGTCAGTGGCGAGGCGTATTCAGTGATATCAATGAGTACTGATAGCAAGTGCTTGTGTAGAAACCGGCAAGGGAAATATTTCAGCCAATCGGGATGCTCTCTTCTTATCTATATTATCTGCTATCATGAAGCATCTCTACTTTAAATATGTACTTACATACGCACACAATGTCCGATGTTTTCCTTGCAAATTTTTCAAAATTTCTTTGTAATTCCAATTTTTTATTTATCTTAGTTTAAAATACTAACATGTAAAATAGTATTTGAATATTTGAATTATTTTTCATTTCAGTACTGCAATGGAGGCGATTTAGCCGATTATCTTGGTGCAATGGGTACACTTAGCGAAGACACGATCAAGCTATTTGTAAGACAGCTAGCCGGAGCGATGAGGGCTCTGCATGCCAAAGGTGTTGTTCATCGTGATTTGAAACCTCAAAATATACTTCTTTCACATGCACCAGGCAAGCATCACCCTCAACCCAGTGAAATAAGACTAAAAATCGGTAAGTTTCAAAAATTCCCAAATTATATACATACATTTCTAAACTAATTTAATATAAATATTTATATTTTTAGCTGATTTTGGATTTGCCAGATTTCTTCAAGATGGCGTAATGGCAGCCACACTTTGTGGTTCTCCGATGTATATGGTAATGAAATACGATTTAATTTTTATTCTTCCTCTTGACATAATATTTTATTTGGCTTATCAAAATATTTTACAGGCACCAGAAGTGATAATGTCACTACAATATGATGCTAAAGCAGATTTGTGGAGTTTGGGAACTATAATATTCCAATGTCTCACTGGAAAAGCACCATTTCAAGCTCAAACACCGCAAGCTTTAAAAATGTTTTATGAAAAGAATGCAAATCTCTCACCAAAGTACATTTTATATAACTTATAAATCTTTATGTATATTTATTTGTTAAATTAAAAATGTGTATTTTTTTACAGAATTCCTTCAGGAACTAGTCCTGAATTAACGGATTTATTAATGGGGCTTCTACGAAGAAATGCTAGAGACAGAATGCCATTTGATGCCTTTTTCAATCATCCTTTTTTACAAAGGCCTAAATCGCCATCATTAAACGGTAAGTTATATACATTTACTTATCACCCTACTTTACTTCTTAAAGCATGTACCAATTTAAATGTTTTCTTTTCAGTTGATTTACCTGTCTTGAGTCCGCCTATTCCTTTTATATCAAGAGATGTGCCAATCGTTGCACCTGTAGCTCTTAAGACTCCTCCATTTTCTTATACTAAAACACCAATGATAGGTGAGTTAATTGATTCTATTCTTCAATGCCTTTTATTACTAATTCTCAATTTTTAATAATATGTGTCTCAAATAAACTTTTTTTTTACTAAAAAACTGGTTATGCAAAGTTTTTTTGTTATTGAAATTTACATATTGGATTTGGCATCAAGTCAAACTATCTCTAAAACTTGTCCTTGAACCCCCCTTGAAATGAAATGTTACTTGGTTGTTGGCATGAAACACTGAATTACTTCACTTAGTTTGCTTTCATGATTCGATTCATGAGCACTTATTTTTGCATCTTTAAAAAAGTGTAACATTTTCCATACCAAGCTAAAAAATGATATGAAATGATTTTCATGTAATGTGTACATCTGAAAAAGGACTTTTTACTATGAGTAACATAACTGCTTCAGAAACATTTACTCTGCTGTGCTGATCTTAAATCTTATTATGATTTTTATTTCAGCGGATACACCGGAAAGTACTTCCAGTCCTGAAGATGATTTTGTTGTGGTGCCTTCTAATATTCCATGTGACATTATGGCAGATATTCCTCCAGCATCTCCACGTACCCCATCACCCAGAACTCCTCCACCTAACCTATATAGAGTGACACCTTCTCCACCTTTATTACCTCCATTAGGCAGTCCACAACTTGATCAACATGGAAGACCTTCTACTCTTCAAATTTCAGAACCCCAACCTGTTCCGAGTCAACGTCTACAATTAAAAGTGTGTTTTTTTTATTCACATCCATTTTTAAAATAACTTTGTACTAGGTTTTAATCATTTTAATAATTTTAGCAACCTCAAAATGGAAATAATACAAATACAGTAGTGATTCCTCGATCTCAACCTATTACCATGAAAAGATCAGAACAGCAGCGCTCTACTCAACCAGATATCAGTTCACTCTCTCCACCCTCTGTAAGACTTTTGAAAACAATTTTTTTTTTAATACAAAGTTTATTGATCTTCAATTTTTTTTAATGTAGGTCCAGTTTGTGATGGGTACTCCTCCACCTGGAAGAAGACGCAGTGCATCAAGTAGTTCCCCTCCAAATACATGGCAAGTCTCGCCAACTAACGCCAGTCCTCTGCGTCGATCAGGTAACGAATTAAATCTGATTGATAAGATTTGTACAATTTAATGGTTTTAATATAATTAATTCATTATTTTAGGAACATCTCCTCCAATTGTATTAGCAGCTCTCCGGGGAGCCCCTGATAATAACAATATTCCACACAGGGCATCTACTCTGCCAAATATATCTGATTC
This sequence comes from Agraylea sexmaculata, assembly GCA_022606485.1. Lineage (NCBI taxonomy): Eukaryota > Metazoa > Arthropoda > Insecta > Trichoptera > Hydroptilidae > Agraylea > Agraylea sexmaculata. The sequence goes on along the minus strand of JAGTTH010006015.1, from coordinate 20,134 downwards.
ATTCCAGGCACTTTTCCCACAACCTTTAACATTTGTTCCACCTGATCTACCGCAAGAAACTTTATTAGATGTATGGTTTTACTCATAATATTTAATATTTTTTCTTTATAATTCTCTTATTTACTCTAAATTATATTCACAGCGTGAACACAATGAAACATTGGCAAAATTGAATTTCGTCTTAGCATTGAGTGAATGTGTTCTGGAAATAGCTGCAACCAGAGGAGCACCTTTGGCTGCTTTAATGGACAGTTCATCATCACCCCAATGTAAGTATATTCATTTAAATAATAAAGATCAACTGAGAATGGTATTTTAATAACCATCATGTGTAACTTGTAGGCGGAGGAGAGGCAGAAGGTATGGTCGGAATGGAAGGAGGAAGTGAAAGATTAGTTCTTTTGGTGCGTGCCCTTCATCTTCTTGGAGCTGGGCTTGCATTAGCAGCTAAGCATCTTAGAGCACGAACTCTTCACCCTTCGACAACTGTGAAAAATGGTAAAACTATTTATATCCTACCAGCTACAATCTGTAAATATTTTCTTTAATGTTTTTTTATTACAATTTACAGTATTATCCGTGATGAACAACAAATATAGATCTACATTGGCTGAATCTAAACGACTTAACAGTTTAGGTCTTAAAAAAGCTTGTCCAGCCACTGCTGATAAAATTCTCTATAATCATGCCATCAAAATGGTAAGTCAAATAAAAAATTTGACGTGTATACATGAAAAAAAATGTTTTCTAGTTCCTTTACAGTGTAAACTTAAGGTTTTATTTAAATAATTATGATTTTCAGTGTCAGACGGCTGCTTTAGATGAATTGTTTGGAAAGCCCGAAGTGTGCTTCCAGCGTTACCAAACTGCTCAAATACTTCTACACTCACTGGCACAACATGTTACCCATCAACACGATAAAATGCTCCTCACTAAATGTAAGTTATTTTAATATATTGATTACAAAAAATTGTGTAATCATTCTTTATCATTATATTTTTCAGATAAAGATGCAGTTGAGAAGCGCTTATTTCTGCTTTCCCAAAAGGGATTTATTTATGCCACTGATCTTTCATAACTTTGATATGGACTTTTTCAACGAGCAAGAGAGTTGTATGAAGTTCTATTTGAATTTCTAAATACAGATTGAATATTGTGTACACAATGAGAATTAACTTTTTGTTTTCATATTGGAAACGCTTTTGATGTTAAATTAGTATTACAAAAATTATAATGAATAGTGAGCTAGAAATTTATTTTTTGTTGAAGTAGAAATTTAAAAAAAGCATACACACATTGATAATAGTAGTTTCACTCAATGTAGAATGTGTATTTATTACTTTTGTGGGATTGTATTTTGTTTTTTATTTTAATCACCAAAAGGTAGTGATGATTAGTCGTATATAATTTATACTCGCATAGATGTTGCGACTGCTTGAGGACAATTATCTGCAATTATTATTATTAATATGTATTAAATTTTGTAATTTGTACAAAGCACTTTTTTATATTTGAAACTGAACTAATAACCACCATGCTTGAGATATTTTTAAACAGTGCAATAAATATTATCCTATTTTTCGGCCACTCCGAAAATTGCTTCTTGAAGTTAACAAATGAGCTTTTTTTATATTCTTCAAACAATATTTATAGAAGTACAAAATATTTTATTGAATTATAACATTGTATATTGTAACAAATACACATCTTGAGTATGTTTTGATGTGTAGTTTGTATTAAAGTTAAATAACGCTTTGATAATAATGTAAATATAAATGTGATTCCTTGTATGTATAATACATTTTTGCAAATGTTCATGTAGAATTTTTTTATTAACACACTTTATTTATGATTTTAGTTAAATTAAAACATGTTTTATTTTAATTAAAACATGAACGTGGTATACATATTCATATATATTTATTTTAAGCTATGTGATTTTGATTGCATTAAAACCAATGTAAATAAAATAAATGCACCAATACAGTTACAGAATATCTTTAAATTAGCCGTTAAGATTGTATGGATATAAATTTAGTATTGAAAATGTGTATGTATTATCATAAGAACTTTCCGTTAAATGTGTAAATAAAATAATATTTATATAATGACAATAGAGATGTGTATTATGTCATTATATTTTTTGAAACAGTCATTTTTAAGAACAGTACATTTTAAGTTGTGTCAATTTAATTTTATGTATTGATTAATAGTGAGATTTTCCTATCAGTTTTCTATGTTGTATTAGTGTTTTCTTTTTTTTATTATTCTTATGTGAACATGCTAATAGCCAAATTACCATGGTTTAATTTTAGTTATTGAATACTAATAAAAAAATTATGTATTTTTTTTTATTGTGTAATTTTAAATTATATTATGTGTTATACGTAAAATGCAATCGTATAAATATTGTGATGTAACTTTTAGTAGGAAAAATGAAAATCAAATAAACATTATTACAAATTAAAAAAAAGGTTTATTTTGAATTACACACATAAAAATCACACAAATACAAATAATTATTGTATCTAAAGATAGATGTAGGGTGTTTGATGTATTCAATGAAAATGGGTAGAAAAAGTCGGTGGGTAAATTTATATGAAAATTGGGACCTTTGGCATATTCCGTTTTCAGATTAGTAGTCAAATCTAAAAATCTCGATGTCAATTCCAAGTCTGTTGATATTTTGCCATTTGCTACTGTCAAGTCAATAATTTCATTAATCAATTTTAGTCTGGCCCCCAAAATGTTGTTTTGTCTTTTAAAGCTATGATTGATTACAGATGCAAAAGCAAATTCGAAATTATATTTGGTCACAACATTACTACATTGAATTGTATTGTTATTGATAAACAAACCTTGAATATCTGATGGTTCATAATCATAAATTAATTCCATCCAGGATTTCGTATCAAACTGAGGATTTCCGATACTAGATACAAATAATTTTTCTTGTTTTTCAATAGCAGGGTTTCCAATATGAGTGAAAATTTTTTGTTGAAATAACTTACAAATCATTGTTGCATTAATATCCCCTCTCACATTCATTGATATTTTACATTTAGAATATATATTTTCATTGAACTTTATATCATTAAAAGAAGTGTTCGATAAGAAACAAAAACCGTTTAAGTTCTTTGGATAAAATAAAATATTATTCATAATACTATCATTTTTTATGAAATATGAAAACCCTTCATTTTCTAGAGAGTTATTATCCATTCGTGTAATTATTGATGAAATTATAATCGGTCTGCCAGTTCTATATCCTGGATTCCCACTAACAGACTTCATTGCAAATGAGGAATTCTTCGGTACTGAATATTGTTTTATCTCGAAGACTGGAATTAAATTTTTGGTTTCTGAATTCATGTCTTCATTGTATATAAATAAACTAGCATTAACATAGCCCAATGATCCATTCACGTGTAATTCCAACAGAATTCGATTTAAAATCCTATTATTTTGAGAATCATACTCAAAAAGTGATATATTCTTCTCTGTAGCATTCCAAAATTGACAATTAATACTATCACAGGAAAAATGATTTATCGGTAGACATGTGTTTGTAGGACAATTCTAAAATATCAAATAGAATAATTCATTTACATATTTATTAGTATTCAAATTCTAGGGCTTATTTTTTACCATTGTATTTTCAATCCAGCTGTCATTGAATGAACGTGGAGATGCCACAATATGAGTTTTCGATAATTCTTTATATAAATTATTTATATCTGGAGATGTTTCACATGACATTGTAAAATCAACCATGAATTTCATTTTCATTACACTATCACAACGCCCTTTAATTTGAGATATTGGTAAATCTATTCAAACAAAGAAAATATTAGGCACAAATACAAATTATGTATACACTTATCTTGGAATAAAAAAAACTAACTAAAATTTTTCAACCCTCCGTTCATTATCCATACGTCATCATAATATTGGTATGGTTTTGAAATATCAATTTCACGCTCGACATTTTGTTTAATCCACGACCAGCTTTCAAATGATTTAGAAATATCTTCCATTTCTTCATTTGATGAAATTACCTTTTTCATTACATAAATTTATATGTTGAAAATATTAAATACATATTATGTATATATTACAACATTAGATAATGATATGTACCTTATAAGTGTTCTTCACAAGTTTTGGTGGTAGGTTATCTTTGTAAACACAAAACAGGCTATAAGATTTTTGTTCAATAAACCAAGGTGTGTTATTTCTGAACACAAGTTTTTTGGAAGTACAATACTTTAAATTCCAATCGTCAATAATTTTTGTGTCATCATCAATACACATTGTAAAAATACTTTTATCGTCTTCTGAACAGTCTGTATCGCAGCAGCAATTTATATCACAAGAATTTAACTACAAATAAAAGCATTAACATCTTTCAATTTAGAATATAACATTATACAGATAGATCTAAATCATATTTTTTATATTGTATCTAATTTACCATACCAATAAATCACAATCACACATTTCATCCATTTTTGATGTCGGAGATTTTGTACGTTTCTTAGTTTTTTTCTTTTTACGTGTCTTAGTTGAGCTTACTGTGGTGGTTTCTTCTAAAATTGTTGAAAATGTAGAATTTAAAATCTCCGACATATCATTGGTCACCTCATCTATATTTGTTGTAAAACTTTCCATCACGGATGTTGTGCTCTCATTTAAAATATCTTTAATTTTGTTTTTCTTCTTGAGGGTTTCACTATCTTTGGGTTCATTTAATAGTTTTACATTATTATCTGCAAGTCTGACTATAGTAAAAATATTGAAATAGATGCACAAAAGTAAAGTCAGCCTCATGATCATTGTTTTTATTTGTATTCTACACCAAACTTATCAAAGTTTTTGAAGATTACATTCAGTTGTAATGTTATTTCTCCTCCACTTGTAGTTCTTAATTTATATCTAAAAATAGTTCAAAGAATATACATATAAACATGTATATTAGTGGAAAGTTCTAATACTCAAGTTTTACCTATCTCTTCCAGAATTAAGATAATCTGGAGTGAGGAGTTGATTGGCTCCACCTAAGAAATGTTGAGAAAGTCTTTCAAAAACTGTTGTAGCGCTTGGAACCCAACTTGGAATTGTAAGTGAATGAGTTCCCGGAGTTGTTGGTACTGAGCAGATAGAATATCCTTTAAGCCAAGTTCTTCCGACGTAATCCAAACAATGGACTTGTAATTGGATTTTCGGCCAGCCTAAAATATTGCATTATATTAACTGTTGTATGATAAATAAATTAATAAGCATTATACTTATTACCTTGAATACCCTTACTAGAATAGTGAATATTTATGGGATGAGACCAAATGGAAGGTCCTTCAAAGGAAGGAATATCTGCAGCTGTCTGACCTTCTGTACTACCTTGTATGACTTTCCAGTTGGAGCCTTGTTAGTGGAAAACAAGAGTAGTTTTCAAGCTGATTACATTGAAAAAAAAAACTTACCAGCGTATACACTATATCGGCAAAATAACGAATCGTTTCCAAATCCAGTTGCTGAAGATATTTCACCAATAAGATGTAACTCTGCCATAACACAGGAGAGGACCGTTGTAATATTTATTTTGTTTATCGTTACCATGGAAACTGAAATAAAGGTTTTTTTAAAAACTCATATATGTAATTTTTTTAAATGCTATTTCCAGAAATGAATGCAAGCCTTTCATGAATTTTATATTTCTAAATATAGAAAATCCAGTGCATGTATGCCTGTATACATACAATGATATAATTTAAATGGTAACACAAATTGTCAAAACTTGACACTTGTTTGAATGTCGTGCGGTTAATTTGATGGGTCGCAAGACATCTGGTGACTATCATATTCAATGTAGAACTTGCATATTTTATTCCTATTAAAATGTCAGTGGAATCCGAATTGAACAATGCAATAACTGGACTCTGTAGCGATAAAATAACTGATAGACGACGAAATGTTGATCGTCTCAAAGAATTGTTATCAGCGAGTTGCGCGCCGTCACTGTTAACTCAGAATACTACAGCTAAGAAAACTCCATCTTGGGACACATGTTTTTCCCAAGCTCACTTTCTTATTTTGAAGGTGATTTTTAAAGTATTCTTATACGTATTGTGCACATTATAAATTTGTATTTTTTGTAGGAAGCTGAAAAAATTGACAATGGAAAAACTGTCAATCAAAATTCTGTTAAATCCCAATGCTCCAGTTTACTATTTAGTATTATTTCCGGTGCTAATAAAAGTATTTATTTCTTTTGTATATTATCTGAATATGTGTATCTATTAAAAAAAAAATCTTTTTAGATAAGTGTTATATTAAATGTGATGATGTGATAAGGAATTTTTTGGAAATAGTCAAAGTCAACAGCTTGCTTAAAATATTCGGTGAATGTTATTTAACTTTAATTTTTAAATATGTCTTGACGGTTTCTCATTATATGAATTCCTTCACCCCCTATCAGTGGGCAGGTAATGTTTGAACATTTTTGAGCTTTAATTTAATTATTTACTATCCTGACAATTGGTTTTAGATATATATGAAGTATCTGTTTCTCTGTGTAATAATGAACATGTTGATCGTCTTCTTGCTGTACGTACCACTAAAAAAATTATGGAATGTGCTATAACTAGATGTCATCTGATTTTACCCATCCGTGATAGTATGAATGAAATTTCCAAACTTTTTAACATGACAAACTATGAAAAACAAAACAGTATTCAAGAAAATTTATTAGAAATAGGCATTATTGCACTCGAAAATGTAATTTGTCATTCATTTATTCTTGAAAAAAGATATAAAATTTACTGTTCTTTTTTAGATTGGTGCAGAAAGTCGTTTAGTCCTATGTGTATTTACTGAAATAGTAATACCGCATACTTTGAAATTTTATGAACAGACTTCCGATATCAAAGTTAAGAAGGTAAATATAATCGAGCGCATTTCCAAATTTTTTTATAATACAGGTATGAAATCTTTTTTTTTAGAAATTATTGTTCAAATTCTTACATTTGTGTATAACTTTACACCATCCAAATGGGTCCATCGGCACATCATTAGGATGCTTGGCAAATGATTGGAATCTATGGAATAAACATGTATTGTCCATACACCAATTGATTACAGTTGAATCTGAGTATTTGAACAATTGCTTTAGAAAGTTTCACCATCAATCTCAAAATTATGAAATTTGTCAAGAATTCATTAGACTATCTGTTGATTTGTGTAACCAGGTATAATTTCAGTCTTATGTTATTTAGTAATTTGATATAAAATTAAAAAAAAAACGGTTTGGTAATTATAGGTTTTCAATGGTTCATTAACATCTTGTGAACTCAATGAAACAGTAAATCCAACAAAGCGTATACGAGTAGAAAAAAGAGACATAAAAACACTCTCGGACAGCATAACAGCTTTAGATGAAGGAAATATTACATGGTATAGCATATCAACAATAATTGTTGAATTATTCACCAAAGAATTTATGAATTGAAAATATGATATTGAAAATAAATTGAAATGAAAACAATTAATTTTAGGGAAACAATTTTATCATCATATGTTGGAAAGTATGGTGCAAAATTAGAAAATCATGAAAAGGCTACCATTCTTCGAAAGATATCGAATAAACTGAAAGCAGATTTGAAAAATAAATACAATTGCACATACGATATTGTCTGTAACCTCCTTAAATATTTATTAAAAAATAATTTAGATGAGACATCATTAAGTAATCTGATGATAATATGGAATGAGATTATCAGGCAAGTTTATAGAGTACAAATTTAATGACTTCATTTTTGACCTGATTGATTTAAATTTTTGTAGAAATATTTTATCTGATCGACATATGTTTTCTGCTCAAAATTATCTTTTACAAGAGTTGATGTTGTCACAATTAGGAGAGTTTCCAGTTGAAAACCTTTTCAAAATATATTCTAATAAAACTATGCCACATAATATGGCAAGTGTTAAAACTCTTCAATGCATGTTATCGATTTATAATAGTACATTGCAAGACAGAAATCAAAGATTCAATGTTATACAATGGTTACTTAGCAATATTGATGAATCTTCAATAATTCTAATACCATTTACGCTATTTCAATTGATCAACAGAGAAAATATATCATGGCAAGTGAATAAACTAGAAAAAAATGATTCATATTCTAAAATATACAAAAATATTTTCGAAAATGTTGAAACTCTAATGCAACTCAGTGACTTTCATAAAGATTTACTCATACCAGAATGTAAAGTTGAATCTATGCTCAGCTCAACGGCAACAAGTGCAGTATCGGTGCAAAATATTGTATTAGAAAATATTTTAGAAACTCTTTCTTGTGAATTCAAACAAGATATTGTTAATGAGTGTGATCAAATAACTATTCTTATATTTTATATATGTTTTGGATTTCTAAATCACCTACATACTTATAATATTGAATGGAATGAAGTGTTGGACAATTTCCAAGAGGACTTGGTTAACAAGTTTCAATCGATAATTCATCTTTTACCAAAACATATGAAAAAATTGGGTAAAGAATCTGCTGAAAGGAATACGCTGTTGAAAAAATTACAAATATTATACAGCCTACCTAACAAAACCACCAAACTATCTAAATTGATTTTCAATCACACATCAATAGAGATGATACAAAATTTACTGTCACTTTGTCAAAATAATGATCAAAGTGACCATGATGAATTTGATATAATGGAAATTTGTGATAATACACAAAAAACTACCATTAATCATATGAAACCGGTTATTTTGGAGATATTTATACCATTCTTATGCAATGATTCACCATGTGCAAAAGAAATTTCAAAATTAATATTTCAATCGGACTTTTTCGATCTGGAAAATGATGAAGATTTTCAATATGCTTGTTGTTTCCTCATTAAACTAAATCAAATCAACGGTATTGATATAATTATTGGTATGTAGTTTATTTCATATTATAATCATTGTTTTGAATTCATTCAAAGATATATTTTATTTTAATAGGTCAGTTTTTGCAACTACTTCAAAGAATGTGTCAAAAACTATATAGGAATAGTCATGCTGTGGGAAAGATTTTAGATGTCATTATTCAAATACTGCCAACAGTGATGCAATACGGAGAAAATGTGAACAAAGACAACTGTATGATAATGTTGCGTAGTTTCTTGAAAATAGCAAAGGATCATAATTACAAACCGTCAGATCAGGGAAAAATATTTCTCAGTTTCTTAAGTATTTTATCTCAACCATCTTTGGTGAAATGGTCCGAAACCATACATAAGGAATTTGTCACTGGCTTATTTAGCAGTATTCACTCCATTAGATTGTTCGCTTGTTATTGTATTAGTGAAAGCATAAAAAATGGAAATCATCAACAGTTTAAAGATATTATTGAAAAGCTCCCTGAAATTTTTACAATAGATGTGAGAGAATTATAGTTATATACTGCTTGATTACAACCTATTTCGATAATTAATAAAATATTGTATTGTAGGCTGATGACTTGCCAAAAGAAGTGATTTCTGATGAAGGAGTCAACAGAACATCCACTGTTATACATTGTCTAATAGCCATCGCCGGCAATAATTCTATTTGGGACAAACATTCTCTCTCTGCACTGAATAGAATTTGTTATCAGAAAAACATTAATGAAAAACTTCAAAGAAGAGTTTTTGAACTTCTTGCAAATCATCATCAAATTCCTTTTGAGAAATTCATTCACTTAAATATACATTTCTTGATTTATTCATGGATAAGCCACTCATTACCGATCGAAAAATTTCCATACATTCTGACAGAGTTTACTACTTTTCAAGAATTTGCCAATAACTTTAAAAATGATCTAATTCCATTAAGTTTTATGTGGGGAGACAAGGAATATTCTATAAAACTTCTTGATTGTATCAATGATGGGAATTCTAATATTTTCGAAGTAAGATATTAAGATTATATGTATATGTAATTAAATCTTCTTCTAATATTTTTATGTTAACTTTTTTCAGAATGTCATTCATAATTGTATTTCTCATATATTGCCTATCTTGGTGAACTCACGAGAATTATCAAATATTAATGAAACATGTATAAAAAATTCAAAAAGCTTCTACAAATTTTTACTTGATAATGTTGGGGAAAGAACAATGAAAAACCAGATGGTTTTAAATATTGGATATATTGTTTCTCAATTTATCAAACAAACTGTAGATACAAATCTAATTTCAAACTTGGGATGGCAAGGTACATTGCCAATGCATGAATCAATTTGTTTTTCCAAATCTGTGTTTGAAGGTGTAATAAATTATTTAAATGTAAGATTTTATCATATCCAATTTGTCATCAAACAATATATTCTAATAGTTTTTATTAACTGTTTTAGAAATACCTGGACATGGAAGTGTTTGAGAAAATATGCTCTCAGCCGGCTGAACTACATAAGCAGTTAGTTGTAATATGGAAAAATATTGTCACTCAATTATCTGTAGAAAGAAAATTAATATCTCTGCAACAGTTTCACATATTCATTAACATGTGCCCCTTGAATACAGAAGCAGATGATTACTTCCAAATATTTGTCATCAAACGAATTTTGCAAATCATTGAAATGTCTAAAAATGTAGATTTATGTGTTGCTGCTTGTAAAATATTAGAAACATTGCTGCATAGGATTCTTCCTTCCAAACATCGTGTTGTTGGCTCTGTCTTATCAGAAATTGTCAGTACATTGTCTAAAGTGCAAGATCCTTCTGTGAAAGTGGAGTCTCAAAAACTTTTAACATATATTTTATTAGACAAAAAGGAATTTTTCAAAGAAAAACTGTATAGTTTAGACCCATTACCAGAAGAATTTACTAATATCAATCAAATTCTTTCAACCGAAGCATGTTATGATAATCTCTCGGAAGATTTAAAGTCATTTATTGCCGGCAGCCACCTCTCTAGGTAAGATTTTCATATAATATACATTTTTTTATACATATTTAAAAACTTACTTATCTACTTAGATATGAAGGTCTATGTAGATTATTCAAAAAGTTGTCTGAGTCCAAAGCTGAACTGAGTGTGTTGTCTGAAAACTTAAAAAATATCAGAGGATTTTCTGAGGACTGCGAAAAAAGTGTTCTGCACAAATTAGCTGCATTGTTGATTAAAATAATTTGTAAACAGGAAAATCAAAAGGTTTCAAGTGAAATTAAAAAATTGAATTTATTATGGAATGCAAATTTCAAAATAAATACTCTAATACATTATTTTTTTGTTCATTTCCAGTCCACCATAGAAGCTTGTAGATGTTTAGGAGAAATAGGGATTTTAGATTTTCAAACGTTGATTCTTTCACCTCCGATAGATCCCAAATCTATTACCGAATACTCTCCTGTGCAATATTTTTTAATAGTGACTCTAAAAGAACTCAATAAATATTTATTTGATCCTGATCCACTCGTAATACAAGAAGTTACTAAATGCTTAGAATCTTTGTTTCTTTTGAAAGAAGGAGTTTTAGCCTTAGGTATATTTTTATGATTTTAATTTTATCGACAAGGAATAATACTAGACATCTTTTTTAGAGCTTTTAAATAGTTTTGATACTGAATTTTCAAAGAGCCTTATGATTCCTTTCTTGAGTCAGATGAAACAATTAAGTAATATTAAATTAAATGTGAATAGCAAAAACTTTGAAAAACTAGACGAAAATTCACTCTGGTGTCCGAAAGAAAATATAAATCACTATCCATGGTTACAAGAACTGATGGCAGTATTTCTCAATGTATTTTCCAATAATGGAAATATTTTCCAAGTGCTCATAAAAATTTGTGGATTGAAGGTAATTAATATTTTTATAATTAATTGAAATAATTATACATATACATATAGTATGAAAAAATTTTAGTGCCGATTTGCTGAAAAAATATTTCCTCCTATTGCAAGTCTTCTATGTTCTTGTGGTACTCAAGATGAATCGGCAACTGTGATAGATATGATTCAATTGATCTTTGATTTTCATTATATAAAGTCGTTTAGCAACGTACGATGCAATTCTGATTTTCCACTTACACGAGGTATGATCCAACCTGATGTTCAAAATCCGCAATCCCAGTCAAATTCTTTAAATGCCGTGCCAAAGGATTCTCTGAGATGTTTGCTCGATGTTGTGGAACTTTTGCGTTTGCAAAAATATTCTGGTGCAAAGTATGTTATCTAATAAGTACCAATTGAATACTGGTTTATTAAAAATATTTCTTTTAGTAAACCCAAAGGTTCAAAAAATGCAAGAAAGTTTAATTACTTATCAATTGCTTGGGCTGCTTGTTCGATTGGAGCTCATTTCGAAGCGATATATTATTGTGAGTTGTGGTGTGAAAATTTGGTTATTTCTTCCCCCTCCAATTGGGAAAAAATTACAGCACTGCCTAAAGGAGAAGATTTATTATTGATTATGAGAAAAGTTAATATCTTAAACTTAAATATACCACCTAATCACTATTTAAAGCATGCTCTTTTATGTTTAGAGTTATTTGGCTATTGGTGATACTGATGCTGTAGACGGTTGTGGTACTGTACATTTGTTAAACTTTGTTGAAAGGAGAAATTATTATATGAGAGCTGGCTTTCATATGGACACACTTTTGATGCACGATCTTGCATTATCCAATGTAGTAAATGATGATATTGTCCATTCTAATTCTTCTTTAACACTCAGCGGTACAACGGGTATGATAGTAACCCAGCGTTATGTATTTTATTTACAAAATGTAAATGTGAATATATTTTATTTACAGAGTCTGCTCAGAGTCTTATAGCAACTGAAAGAAGTTTTACTCAATCGCTACAAATGGCTGGACTGTATAATTTAGCAAGCAGATTTGCCAGTTCAGAGAATAATAATTTACTTGACATGCATTATGAATCATGTTGGAGATTGGGTTTGTCATAATTAAATATGTATCTATATCAAGTAAGTGTATTTGTTGATAATTTTTTCAGGTGATTGGTCATTGGTTCTTGATCCCGTGTCAATAAAATCCAAAGTTTCCAAAGACAATTACTTCTCAGAGTCAAATTCATATTGGAATGCCTATCAGTATCTGTGTTTAAAAAAGTCCATCGTAGGAAGCAAAAATCTTGATGATCATTTAATTATGAATAGTCTAAATGAAGCAAGAAAATATGCTGCATTAAGCCTCACCGTAAATGAATTAGACAGTTGTCATAGTTTTTATAATCTTCTTTCGAAATTGCAAGCTATTCAAGATATTGAGCATTTTGTGAATGTACATTATACTTTCATTATTCCTTTTAGTGCTATTTATTACAAATCATTTTTATATTTTGTAGATAAAAAGTGTTGAAAAGGGAGATGTTGAAAAATCATACCAAAAATTAGTTGGCTTGTGGAATAGGGACAAAATAATGACATTTGCAGATTTTAAATATATAGAGCCGATTTTGTCACAAAGAATAGTAATTTTAAATAGTATTCTTAGTGAAGTGAAATCTCTTAAGATAAAAAGTTCGATTGTTGAACTTCAGTTGGAGTATACTGGTACATAAATCTCAATAAATAATCTAACAATAATAACTAAGTTAAATTAATTTTTTGAATAGATCTTGCATTGAAAAATAAATATCGGCAAATTGGTGTGCGGTGGTTAAATTGTGCATCCAAGTCGGTGAATAATATGGTACATTTAAGTATGGATATTGAGGAAAGTAACAGTCATATTTCGCGATTAATTGGGTTAGTGCAGTTAGCTGAAGCCCGAACTGCATGGAATGGAAAACAAACCGACATAGCTTTTCACATAGTCAAATCACTCATAAATAAATATCAGTCTGATGTGAATCTTTATTCATCTGCACTCAGGTAATGTAATATTCTTGTAGTGAACATTTTTGGATAATCTATATATTTTGTTATTGATTCACAGGCAATATGGTTCTTGGATGGTTGAAGCTCGTAGTGAAAGTGCCATCGATATATTGGATAAGTATTTAAAAAAATCATTGGATATTCTCAAAAACGAAGAAAATGTAATTTGCAAGCTCGATACATATATAGAAATAGCTAAATTTGCGGATAGTGAATACAAACAGGTAAAAATTGTAACAAAATATCCATCCACTAGGTATGAAAACATTTTTTTTATAGATGGATTCTTATATGAAGTCTGCTGCGTTTGTAAATAAAGTAAAATGTATGGAAAGCTGCAAAAATACTGTAGATTCTCTCAGAGAAAAGATGGGCCAGTCGAATGATTTATCAAGGTGACAATTAATACTTATAATGAATTAAAATATGATCTAATATATAAATATTTGATGTATTGTTTTATCAGAGATGAGAGAAAAGTGTGCTTTCTCAATGAAGGTCAAAGGAATCTTGATGAAATGGAAATAAAAAATACGCAACTCGAACGAAATCAATACTTACAACTTGCTATGAGGTTATTATAAGAAAATGCTTATACATAAGATAGTGATTTAAACATATCCATTTTTTAACATACAGATATTACTTATTGTCGTTGATGTATGGCCAAGCAAATGATCTGTGTGTTTTCCGTTTAATCTCCCTCTGGTTGGACAATCCAGCATTTGAATTGGAGTCGAACAATTCGGAGAGAAGTTTTGCAGATTTTTTGAAAAGCATAGCTTCTCAGAAATTTTTACCTCTTGTCCCCCAATTAGCTCCGAGACTTGATTATGTCAAAGATGATCCATTCCAAGAAAAACTATATAAACTTATCGGTATTTATTATATTCCTAATATAAGATAATTGTTCATATGTACCATGTATTTTGAATTTGAATTTTATATTCAAGAGCGCTGTATCAAAGATCATCCTCACCAGACATTGCCAATTTTACTATCATTAAAAAATTCCAATAAAGATATTGAAATATTGAATGATTCCAAAGTGCGAAGGAGTTCATCTGGTACAATCGACATACATTATTAGCTACATAATTAGTTTTTATTTTTATTATGTCTTTATATTTTTTTTAGTTCCATCTGAAGAACCATACGTTGCAACTGCTAGAAAAATGCTACGTACAATTTCTAATGCAAGTAATTCAAAGTTGGCAAACATTATAAAGCAGACTGAAGTAATGAGTCTAGGTGAGTTTATTACATTTTTTTATTAAAATAATAATACTAAATTACCAAAAATTATTTTAGCCTTTATAAGTTTGGCTAATTTCAAGGTGAAAGCACAAAAAATTGGTATGCATCCAATTCCCAAAGCTGAAGCTTTGCAAAAATTGAAGAATCTGTCACATGCATTAGTACCAACTGTAACATTACCAATCGATACAACTCTCCGCTATGACAACATTCCGAGTATAAAATTCAATTCAATTGTTAAACCGTCAATTGTCACCATCAGAAGTAAACTTTTGCAATTTAAACTTAATTGAGATAATGTATTCATTATTATTTTAATAGTTTTTCTCCTACTGAAAGAATTAAAAGTATACTTCTGAGGGTGGATTTTCATTATTTTGGATAATGTAGTAATTCAATATTTTAGGTGTCCTGTCATTTTCTGAAACATTTCAACTTGTTGGCGGTGTAAATTTGCCCAAAAAACTTGCTTGTCTTGGCTCCGATGGAATTGAAAGGCCAATACTGTTAAAGGTATTATTTATATTTTTGGTCAAAATATATCAAATTAATTTTAATAAATTTGATATATTGAGCTTCACTATATTAAATATATTTTCTCAGGGTGAAGATGATATTCGACAAGATGCGGTAATGCAGCAGGTTTTTGTGATCGTAAATCACCTATTGAATTCAAACCAACAAACTCGCAAGAGACATTTACTGATTCGCACATACAAAGTAAGCGAGTGTTATATTTTTATTAGAAATATATTTTCCAGTTAATAAATATTTTAGGTTGTTGCATTATCAAAACGAAGCGGTATAATTGAATGGTGTAACGGCACTGAACCTCTGGGAAGACTTCTTACCGGAGCCGATGGTGCTAGTGGATATCATGCGAAGATACGGCCACGAGATATGTCGTCAAGAGCTGCCAGAGATTTAATGGTGTCTAAAAGAAATGCAACCAACGAAGAAAAATTAAAAGCATTTAAAAAGATTCTATCAGAATTCAAAGCAGTGTTTCATCATTTTTTCATAGAAAGTTTTCTAATGCCGTCTGTTTGGTATGAACGTCGCTTGGCTTACACTCATAGGTATATTTTTATTGCCTAAATTTTATAATTTAAATTATTGCTACTTGTAATTATGTTTTATTCAAGTGTGGCTACATCTTCAATGATAGGATACATATTAGGTCTAGGAGATAGACACGTTCAGAATATACTAATTGATAAATCTACAGCTGAAGTTATACATATTGATTTGGGTATTGCTTTTGAACAAGGAAGAGTTCAACCAACACCAGAAACGGTGCCATTTAGACTTACTCAAGATATGGTGGATGGGTTCGGTTCGGCAGGAGTAGAAGGAGTTTTTCGAAGGTCTGTTTTGTTGTAAAAATTACTGTAATCATTTTAATAAGTAAGTTTATAATTTTGGTAGATCATGTGAAAAAACTATGGAAGTGTTGAAGGCAAATCATGAAACTCTTTTGACAATACTCGAAGTACTCTTATGCGATCCTCTTTACATGTGGACTATTGGTCAAATGACCGCTAGTAAAAAACAAGAATTATCATTAACATCTCAATATCTCGCTAATTACAGTAAAAACCGTGAGTACTAAAAATGTACAAAAAATAATCTTATTTAATTTTCAATTGTTTTAAATTGTAGTCGGTAATGAAAGTTCGGGTAGTGAAGCAGAAAGAGCATTACTTCGAGTGAGACACAAATTAGAAGGATCAGAATTTGGAAGTATTTTAGCAACGTCTGGTCAAGTATCGAGGCTTATTCAACAAGCTACTGATATAAACAATTTATCGCGACTTTTTCCAGGATGGCAACCATACTTATAATTTTTATTGTTCACATAATAATTATTAATTACAATTACTTTGAGTATACTTTTTTAAATTTGATTTAATTGTATTTATATAATTTACTAATAAAAATTATGATAAAAGCAAAGTTTTTTTATAACATATTTTCTGCACAAGGACAGATGACAGTTATTTAAATAATGATACATATATATTTTTTATTCTTTCTACTTCTACCCAATGCATTAATAATTGTTGATAGAAGTATTTGAGGAGTCATTAAAATTTTCCAGGAGTGTGACTGAGACTGCCCATGTCTTTCTTTTCATTTAATTTATCTGTAATCTTTTACAGATAAATGACGAAAAATGGTGTCCGAAATACTGCGAAACACGGTTGTGGTGTGTGACCAATTATGGATGTTCTGAAAATGTCTTAATTTCAACACTTATTCTAAACATACACTTTGGAATTTCACTTAAAATCCGCTGCTAGTTTATGGACATCAAATACTCACTATGCAATCATAATGTTGTTTCCTTATCAAATTATAAATGTTAATAATGATTTATTTATTGTTAGATCTGCAATGTAGTAGTGGTGTTATTTTTTCAATCTAAAGAGACTCAGTGCATCGTCAATCATAAAGCACTCTCTAATAGTTGTGTAGTGTGTGAAAGCCAGACATGTAAAAAATAGCAAGAAGCTATTGTGGTAAAATGCAGTTTGGGCTGTAAATGGTGGCTAGCTTAAAACGTACGGTCGATTTTCCACGAAAGCCATTACACAATTTCCCGTATTATCGGCAACGTTGCACGCCATACATGCGCATTGTTTCTTTTAATTTCCTTCCACCGTTCCGCCTTTCTTTTACTACAAGCCTTTCGACAATATTCTCCAAGTATGTACTAAATACATATAAATGGTAGACTCTTAAACCTTCCAATATTTATGGGGAAAGAAGGATATTGAAAAAAGGGCTATATGCACTCAAATAATAGCTATGGCTATTAATAGAGGCACTATATTATTTTTATTCATAATTAAGAAAAACAAAATTAGAAACAAATAAAACCTTCATATCTACCAATCAAGAATAGTATTTTCCTTAATATATCGCCAAAGCAGGTTGAAAGCATTTATCCAAAAAATATATTTAACGTAATTAAATAATTATGCGGTTTGCGCTTCCAATTACTAGCAACTATATTAAAAAATATATTTGATATGTTTCTTTAAATCGGCTATTACGACTGAAAGATCGCGAATAATATTAACAAAATCTCGATCGATCGTCTTTATCCAGGTTTACTCTGATTCTTGGTATGTAAGGAAAATACTGAGGCGATTATTAAGTCGATGACATGTGTAACTAGTAATAATAGTTAAGAATTAATACATTATGTTAAAAAAAACAAAAATCTGTAAAAAACCTCCTCGGGCGTATATCAATAAATATTATTTAATCTTCTTCTTTCTAGATCCCCCCTATTAATGTATTTAATGACTTTAAGTTCTAATGATTGAGGAGATTTGCACATCAAAAATCTATTTTGTGTATGGAAATCTCGTTTTGATTCAACAGTAAATGAATTCGAATTGGTTACCAAGATTTATTACATTGCAGAAAAATGTGAAACTAGCTGATGTATCAAGTATCACATAAATCATCGCACATAAAAGTAATTTTATATATTACGTATACGTTGTAGTAGGATAATACTATTTCGACGGGTGCAGTGAAAGTTTTTGAGTTAGATAAAAGTTGTAGTGTTTGTGTGCAAGTCAAAGGATAACAGTAATAAGAATTGATGCCTTCAGTTCGAACAGGAAAGAGGCTGCAAATCACACTCGGCCACTCCCCCCTCCACTCACTTCCTGCTACGCCATTTTAAACATGGCGTCAAAGCAAACAATGCCAAAGTTGCCAGTCGCCAGGTGAGATATTTAACAATGGCCAGACAGTCTCCCAACTTGGACCGTCTTCTTTCAACACGTCTCGTTTGCCAGCGAGAAAACACCTAACTTATAGTTTTACCCGAGATTAAGAAAACCTCCATTAATCACAACTTTTACCTAACTTTAAATCAACAAACCTTATTTTTGTATAATGATTTATATATCAAATACACAGCATTTAGATAAATGTATTCAATACAAATTGATTGCATTTTTTTTTACAAATTAGTAATGCCCTATTGAAAATTGAAAGATCGAAACATAAATTATTGTAGAATACATACCATCTATTAATATACTATTTTTATTATACACGGAAGATTAATGGGATAGGTTATATTATCAGGCTGCTGAATATCTATAATTCTTGATAAAATAATCGGTGGTTCTAGGTTTATTTGAATCGATGATTATCACCAGAATGATATTAAAAATTAAATATATTCAATAAACGGTTACCAGACTTCCAACAGAAGACAGAAGAAATATATATTCAAAAATTATAATAGATCAAATCATTCATCACATAATACAGGACACGGTTTCCGTTTCTTTTGTTGTTCAATTTAAACAAAAATATATTTTTTTCAAATAATTTCGAACTGCCAACGTCAATGTAAAATGATGGATACTTAACTTCTACCATTACTAGTTTTTTTTATTTTACTATCTGTAGGTCTATAATTATTTAATTATATCCCTACAATTAAAATCATGTCAACTATAAATTATATTTTTTTAATAAAAATTTATAATTTATAACTAGTTAAATGATTTGTCATTGTACATACCTACGTGCTTGTTATTAATTCATATGATTAAGTATTTTTCGTAAATATCGCAATCTATAATGAAATCGTCAAAAAATATTATCTATATCTAACCTTATCAATCAAAATATATCTATCTATCTGCATATTCTTCCGTATTAATTGAGATCCGCTGTGACTCGACAGTTAAAATTATTTTCAGCATGACACCAATAAAAAATATTGTATATAAATCGAAACAATAAAAAATGTTTAGTTAATCAGAAAGAAGCAGCGACAATGAAGCAGATTCTGATATTCTTCGCCTTCCTGGCAGTGGCTCTTGCCGATTCTAACTGTAAGTCATTATTTTAAATGAAACATTGTCAAATATATTGATTTTTAGTAAACATAAGATACAAATATTTGTTTATTGTAGTAAACTGGACGGAATTCCGAGCCACTTTTTCACCAA
>JAGTTH010006014.1:0-123281 GCA_022606485.1 Agraylea sexmaculata | reverse complement strand
AAAAAACTATTTTTCATAATATTAATATAGTGTTTGTTGTAAGTCAAGTTCCACTTTCAAAGCCGCTAATGAATTGCTTATCTTTCTTGACGCTTTTTTCAGATTGTCCCTATTGGATTAAATGTTTTTTTTTTTATATTATTAAGAGAAAACAGTTGTCTGGAATACCATGGAACCTACATCTCTGATGGAGTGATAGTGGTTTTTTTTAGACAAAAACGTGTTAATTTTCTGTCGGTGATCTTAACTATTACTAATTACACAGGTCACCGACAGAGCGGCTCTACCCGACTTAATAATCGCCCCAGTATTTACCTTATAATCCAGGAAATTAGAGTAAACCTGTATCAAGACGATCGATCGCGATTTTATTAATATTATTCCCGATCTCCCAGTCGTAATAACAGATCAAATCAATTTTTTTTTACTTGAGCGGGATTTGAACCAATGAACACAGTATTAGCACCCATGCGTCTTATCCCCTGAGCTATTACGCTGGTATTTATTAATATTATTTTTTCTTTAACATTACATAATATGCATTTTTCGTTAAATATTGTATATAGTTAAATATTTTTTATCAATATATAGCAGTCTTTGAAATAAAGTACATCTCTCGAAGCCATCAACACCAACAGTGCATTGCAAACGATCTGACAATCCTGTTAATCCTGTCTATCCCAATACAGGATATACTCCATCTAGTTAGTGGCTGACCCATCCACTTATCATCACCTCTTATATAATCTGAGTGCTGCCCACTGATCATGTGTTTTTGCACTTCACCTGTTAATTTAGCACTTATCCCTATATATAAACAAATTTAATATGTAACCAATTTCATCTTTACTACGTCAATAATTAGGGTATTAAAATGTAAACACTATACTGTGTTGATTTTTTGGCACTCGTATTTAATTAATTTCAATCAGTAACTATTTGAACGAATAAATCCGTATTTTTTGGAATCATCATCATCATAAGCACTCCAGTTCAGTGATGAACCAAGGCTTCCCGCACCAGCATCTTCCACTTATTTCTATTGGAGGCCGCGCTCCTCCAGTTATTAATTTCTAAACTCCTAACTACCTTATGAAATTCGTCCGCCCACCTTAGCCTAGGTCTACCCTGCCTTCTCTTACCCACAGGCTTGCTGGATAGTATTTCCGATACTATCCCTCCTGCTCTTTAACCCAACCTAATGTTAAAGCCCTAATAAACTGCACTGCGTTCACGCTCTTATATAATGAGTAAATCTCATCGTTCCGTCTAATTCTAAATAGTCCCGGTGCCTCCTGAACAGGACCCAAGATCCTCCTCATAAGTAGCCTATCCTCCTCAGTTTGGGTAATAACCCATGTTTCTGCACCGTACGTTAGTACTGGCCTAATTAGCATCTTATATAATTCTACCTTGGTACTTCTACTTAGATATCTTGATCTGAGCAAGCGTACTAAGCCGAAATACGCCCTATTAGCACTTTGCAGACGAGAGTTTATGTCCTGGTTATTTCCAGCCTCCTTAGTGACCACTGCTCCCAAATATACAAAAGAATCAACCTGCTGAAAGTGGTCATTATCTATGTTCAGGCTACGATGTGCTACCAATTCCGAGTTGGATGTCACATGCATATACTGACTTTTCTCTACGTTTATGACTAATCCTACTATTTTAGCGGCATCCCTTATTGCTCTAACCTTATCAATTAACACGTTCTTAGTTCTAGCGATAATATTTACGTCGTCTGCGAAAGCGAGTACCTGAAAAGACTTATAGAAGATATTAGACTTATTGCTACAACCTGCAAGACGCATAACCTTTTCTAAAACTAATGAAAATAACAGGGGGGGATATCACGTCCCCCTGTTTAACGCCTGCTCTGGTGATGAAAGACTCCGACAGTACACCATTTATCCGTACGTAGTTTTTGGTGTCTGTCAGCGTCATTTTTGAGAGACTTATGAGTTTTTCGGGAAACCCAAACTCTCTCATCGTGCTGTAAATAATATCCCTATCGATTGTGTCGAATGCCTGCCTAAAATCTACGAACAAGTGATGAGTCTCCACGTCGGCTTCATTACACTTCTCTAATATTTGCCTTATTGTAAATATTTGGTTCATTGTTGAACGCCCGGGTCTAAATCCGGCTTGGTAGTCTCCCAAGCATTCCTCCGCGTATTCTGCTAGCCTATTTTTTAAAACCTTGGTGAATATCTTGTACATAACTGATAGTAGGGATATCCCTCTATAGTTACTGCACACGCTAACGTCACCTTTTTTGTGGAGTGCGCAAATTATCGAACTTGCCCAATCCTTCGGTAGCGTTTCGCCTTCCCATAAAGATACTATTAAACTATGTAATAGCGCCCATAGAGCATCCCCGCCGTATGCTATGAGTTCGCTGGAGATCTCGTCTATCCCGGGGGCTATTTTTTGGAATAAAATCTATTAAAATTTAGCGAGTCGTGTTGAACTATTCGTGCTTCGAAGACGAGGCGTGGACAGGTCACGATCTATTTCAGAGCGACGACAAAGTGTATAAGAAGTCGAAGAGGAATTATTCACGGGGCATTATCAGATCGTAAATTTGTCGTTGTGCTAGCAAAGCACTTGCACACTTGGACATATTCCGAACTTCGGTGGCTATTTAAAATGAAAAACGATTTGGTACGCTCCCTCGGTTTACGCGTTTCCTCGCCATATTTATGACGTTCATAACTCAGCTCACGTCCCTCCTGCACGCATGTGAAAAGGTCGTGATAGCGAGACAATCGCATAATAAATAAACTTCGATCGACCACATTTTCCATATTTTCTATATTTATATGCCCGTCAATACCATACAGATTTCTCTTTCAGGCATGACCTCAAAGTATGTACATTTTTCAACAGTATATTTTGTGTATAATATACCTATAACATGAATCCCTTACCAAGTTACCCATCAAACAATATTCTATATTTTTTACAATTTCAGTGAAAAACTTTCATTATACCCTAAACTATAAAATTCGTACCCCATCTAAATGTAGGTCTATCCTAATTTTACAATTTATTTAAAATTCCACACTATTCACTTGTTAAAACTAGTCATATTCTGTTGTTTATAATTTGTTAAGAAATTGTTTTTTCTGCCTTTATACTTTTAATTCAGGGAATAATAACGTATGTTCATATTTCGATAAAACGTAATGGCGACGTGTTTTTTTTTTCTGAATATTTTATGAAAATCCCACATATTGCCTTTTGTCGTGCATAGGAAAGAAAGAAGTCCGTATGCTAAACTAACACACCATAGAACTTTGATCAGTCTTTCGTGTCAAAAAACTCGTTCGAATAGAATATTGTACACTCCTTTAGTTTAATAAAATACCGTAAATCAATAAACGTTTTCTGTGGTGAATTCCGCATACAGTATAAAGTAATATTTAAAATGACGCAAAATAATTTGTGATATTTTTCGATATTGAAATGAATATAAGTATACTCCTTTTTTAATATATTATAGGGGAAATGTACGAGAAGCCTATTAGCGAAAAAGAACCAACACGTGAAGGAGAGATTGCGTGACACGCCTTTGTGACATGCAAATATCGCATAAAACAGGCGAAATATGTTCTATGAAGTTGTCATCTACAAACACAAACCAGATCCTAAGTCAAAATACAACTTTAAGTATTATCTACCACAAACGATTCCTCTTCGAACCCCAACCCCCCTTAGTAAGCGGGGAAAACAAAACCGGGGTTGATAATTATAATTATTTGTTTTGTGTGTATGAACCACTTTAAGATAAGACTTTGATAATCCAGTTAGTACACTTTTTAACAATTAAAATAATTTTTATATTTTTTCATGTGTATGGGTGCTGATTTTATCAATGGGTTCCTATTCAGAAGGATCTGTTTTAGTAATATAATTTAAGCATGTGGTGATGATTGCTAAAAATTTCATCCTGTATGTAAATTTTTTAGACAAAACGATGTGTTAATTCTTTGTCTGTCCGTGACTACTAGTTACACAGGTCACCTAGGCTCTGACCTATTTCTTATTATTTACCTAAGAATCCAGGAAATCAGAGCACACCTGGATCAAGGCGATCGATCGAGATTTTATTTATATTATTCATGATCTCTCAGTCGTAATAACCGATCAAAATAATTTTGGCTTGAGCAGGATGAACCCATAACCACAGTATTTGTAGCCACACGCCTTATCCGCTGAGCTATAAGATACATATATATGTATAATATCCAATATTTAAGCTGCATTGAAATATATTATTAAATGCTGAGTTTATTGGTAGTGTTTCTATAATAAAAAATAACAATCTTACTCTTGGTATTTGAATTCTTATTGTTCAAACAATGCAAAGGCAAGTTTACATTAAAGTTGATCTATTAGGTTTTCGAAAACTTGTACTTTAAGTCCCGCAGTTCATCGAGACATCGATGATAAATAATGCACAACAATATGGTATACAGTTCCTGGATTCAATTCAAATCAAGCGTTCCCCGGGGACTTGTTATGCATGTTTTTTGTATGGAAAACTTTTCAGAATTACCGTTAGACTGTAGGAAAGCACGTCGGAAATGAAATTTCCATCGCTGAATGCATTAAGTCTGATACGCCATGCTTTCCGATAGTATCGCACACAACTATACCATCACAAGTCCAAATCCCATTTACTATATAAATGTTTATTAATCTATCTTCGATAATCTCTTGTGTTTATTTTTCATAATTTCCGCTTACATCGCGTATTCTATGTAAATTGCGTCCAATAAACTTGTCAAAAATTTGACTTCACAACGTCCGTCCCCAATATCGCATGTTAAGTTAACAGTCTGGAATATTATGTATGGATACATTCTAAGCAGTATTTTTATAGGAATGTGTTAAATATCCAAGTATTCTATTATTTTTTATTAAAAAAATATTATAAGTAAACGGAAGGAGTCGCTCGTTCGAGCCCAACTAATAATTTCGTGATGTCTAATTAAATTGTCCTATAAGATAAAAAAAATTAATAAAATTTCTCTCTCTCGGGCTCAAATACCGCTCAAAATAAAAAAATATTTGATCGGTTATTACTACTAAAAAATCGGGCATAATCGATCGTCTTGGTCCAGGTTTACTCTGTTTTCCTGGGTTATTAGATAAATACTGACGCTCTAAAAAGGCCCTCGGGGCGTATATAAATAAATAAATACAGATTCATTATTTAGAATTTTTTATTATCCCGAATTTCAATACTTCCTTTCGCTTTTTAAGCAAACTATCAAGTATTTTACTAACCAAATTTAATATAGTATACTTTGAACGTAATAAATTTGTTGGTACATAAGTAGATAAACCGCTCTTAGATATTATTCCATCATTATTTATAATTTGATTGACAGCTAAACTTTTGTAAAGTGATTAAATCTAGGTCAATTAAAAGCTTTCGCTCAGATCGTATTGTCGATAAAATACCGGCCTTATTAATGATGCCTTTTTTAAAAAACAAATTTTACAACAATATACGTCGTTAATCAATCGTTGTACATTATTGTTTTTTATACCCAATCGATCATGATATAATAAAATGTATTATTTAAATTAGAAACCAAGGCTAGTGGGGCGGGCGGTTCCAGTTGTCACCTAAAAAGATCGCCTTGGATTTCTAAATAGATCGATTCAATAATAATCCTACGTGTCTTTGTATTATGTTTTGCTCTTCAACTTGATCCGACCTTCAATTCAATCACATTTATTTGCATATCGAACGAGGGATCGATAGCCCAATTTAGAATGCCACTTTTTTATGATTTCATTACCATTGTATTATTTTTTAAGTCTCAATATATAACAACAGATGGTTTTTTATGCAATAAATAAATAAATATAAAAAATGGAATTATCCATTACATTCTAATCTTTTGTGTCGTATCGTTAAGTCACCAAATTTAGTGGAACCTCGATATACATCACCCTTTTTATACATTCTGCTTGATATGCGAACTTCGCTTGATATAATGTCCGCGTGCGTTATCGAAGAAAGACGAACAATTTAAAAAAAAACATGCTTTTATTTAGGGTAGACTTGAACTAATCGAAAATATTTTAGAGATTGGTCAGGTATCGCAAAAGTAAATTAAAAATATTTCCTGGTTTTGGCCTCTAATTTAGGCCGCCAAATTTTTTAATTAATAATAAAAAATAATCAAATATTTCTGTTCATTTATTTTGCGATACTCTACCATCCCTAAAATCTCTCAAGTAGATCAAATTTACACTGTATAAAGAAGGAGGGCGTTATTTAAAAGAAGTGCACCGAAAACTATTTTTATTTCCATTTTTTTATTATATAAAAAATATGTTTGTCCACCTATTTGGAACGGTTTAAGCACATATATCGAGGTTCCACTGTATCTAAGTGTTTATTAGTGGTGGCCTGCTTGTCATTATGTCGTGTTTGGTAGATTAATGGATAACGCGTGTGAACAGCGCTTTTTATGCGTTGTCTTTACTAATGGAAACACTAGACTAGACAAATTGCGAATGCCCGCTTTTGGCGTTCAAGATATTATGAAATGTTGCCCTTAAAATATAAATTAATATCCTACAACTAGTACGATCTATTTTTAAATCTGTTTTTCACCATTGTTGTTAGAGATCGTTTCGGCTTTGTTTTTTTATCCTTTCATGTTCTACTGACCTGTCAATCATATTTCTAAAGAGTTTTAGCCGCAAAGACATTACGCACTGGAGAAGCCTCCTAGTCGAAATGGCGCAGACTAGCCTCCCTAAAAAAAGAGAATTATATTTATCGAGGTCGGGCTTTATTTTTACGTAATTATCTAGACCCATTTATTTATGTAATGGCTGGCTCATTAGCAAGATATCGATACCCGTATTCTTTCATCGCCCACTTCACATATAATATACGCGATACATTCTTTTGTTCGCTAAAAATATATTAAGCATATTTTTTTAAATAATATAACTCTTCAATAGTGTATATCAGATTAACTGTATTTGAAATATTTAATAACTAATATAAAGAGACGAAGCAAACCATTTTCAAATATTTAAAATGTGATGGGCTACGATGTACAAAATTTTATTTTTATCCCTAATTTTCAGTACAAATTTATGGTCAAGGGCGTAAGTATTACTTATATATAATTTACATAATAGAGAGAAAATAACTGAAATTAAAGAAATATACTCCAACCATTTAATAATTAATAACACTTTCAATTAAAAATTTTTTTTCCATGGTCTCAAATTTTCTAATTCAGTTTTTTCAAACACACCTTTGTGAACTTTTCCATCGAACTCGTCTTACAATATCCATTTTATTCTACAAAGATTTTTACGGGATTTTTACGACGACAAAACATTTTCAAGCTTATGAATATGGTGGGTTACATTTGAGGAGAACGCGCTTATTCAGTTTAACGATGCAAAGAAATCGCCCTCGAAAACCAAAACTGGCCTTCGTCAGTTTTAAAATTTACATCACGCATGTCGTAAATATCATTTACGACATGTTCGTAAAATCGAGCACTAAACTTGTTCAACAAAACTCACTTTCCTATAGTTAATGCCGCCGGCCCAACAAACCCATTTAGGCAAATCGTAAAAATATTTTAAAAGTTGTGCAACCAAATATAGCATTTTTCACTCGAGGAATTGAACCTAACGCTCTGTATTGAGCAATGCCACGGTAGCCATAATACTCGATCACATTGCTGGGACACTGGAAGCTGAATTTCGCAATTGTGTGGCCATTGTCTCTTGGGCTTATGAATTTATCAATGGAACTATCTCAAGCGTTTTAATCTTCTTTATGAACCATTTCAACGGAATAGATTTCTCAATCAGACTAGTGGTATTATCATTAGTTTGCTAGAAAAATGCACGATTCACTTTAATATTCCCATGAAAATTAAATGAAATAAAGCCTTTGGTTCGTCCTGTTGTGCTGATGCTGATAATAATAATAATACAAATTGAAATTGCTTTGGTTAAAATATAGTTTATGAAGTAAAAAAAAATGACCATGGAATTATTCCACATATGGATCTTAACCAGTGAACGAACTCATTCAAATTTGTTGTCAAGATTGGAAAAAAATTACAGCCCCCTGCGTGGCGTATGCCAAATTATTTTATTGTCTTTTAAAATACTAATATTTTTTTCGAATACGGAATAAAATTAAAAAAAAAATGAAAATGTCAAATAATTAGAAAACGAGAAAGTTTCGCGTACCATTCTACGATTGCCTTTGAACACGCAACGCATTTCAATCCGAGATTTTTAATATGAGAAAACTCAAAAGCCGCCGAAACAAAAATTTTTTGCGGTTAAAGAAATTTCCACCAAATACAATTGTGATTCGTTGCCCGCGTCCAGTGAAAGTCTGTGACAAACGAGTTTTTTTAAATTCATATGAAAATAGCAACTTTTATAAATTTACGTAACGTGTGATGATATTTTGATGAGTAAATTAATTGTGTAATAGATGCGATCATCATTCTATACAAACTAAAATTTATGTGTTGTAATCTAAAGCTAAAACAATAGATAAAAATAAACGACTCTTATCGCAATTGGCAATGTCGACAAAACGACTCGTTGTCCATTAATATCCCTCATGTCATATCATGTTAAAAAAGTAGAGCCTCGAGGCCTAATTCTAATATTATTAGAATCTTATCATTGCGGAAGATCATGTTGGATTCGTGTGTCTAAGGCCAAGGTTGATTTTTTACAACACGAATTCAACAGACCGTTTAATTGACCGCAGAGCTACCGCATTATTTGTATGCGTGCATATTCAAGAAAATTGTTTCATTAAAATTATTTGGTAGCCTTGAAATTTATGAAAAAAATTATCATTAATTTGAATATGTAATAATGGTTTATTTTCTTTTTAATTTCAGGTATGTCTGGAGTATTTTTGCATACATACGTGAGTAATACACCAATTGCATCAATACATTTTCTATTGTTTTTTTAACATCGGCTATTTACCTTCAACAAAAAAAACTTTGTCCTGGCAGTAAAGCCATGAAAGTTAAGCCCTGGTGAAGAGTGTTTTCTTTCAGTAGCATTTCAGCTGAAGGATGACATCATCCCTGGAATCGGGTTGGGGGGCAATTTGTTTTGCCACTACTTCCACTTGTCTCCTGTCCAATTACACAACTGCCATCACATTTTCCCTAGCCTTATTTATATAAAAATGATTATAATATAAATATGCTAGATGCATTTCTAATACCTTTATTAAACTTAGATTGTTTTGTAAACATTGTAAAATTTTACACAAACACACATTATATCATCTAAAATTTTTTAAAGCAGTATCAGAGGGCAAAGAGAACATCGCCTTATAATTTGAAAGTGTAATTCCGACGACCTTTTGCTAAGCCTTTATTCATTACTCCTTGAATAAAAATGTGGACTTAAATATCTAGATGTATACAACATAGCCTCTTGAATAATTGAATACGTTTATTTTTGTCCATACCGACCCCCATTGTTATCTCGTATTGATGAAATTGCTACCCTTTCGTATGAAATGTTAAAATCTTCAGGAGCGGTGACCCTCCAAGACCATTCTTTCGGTAAATATGACCCTTGTGGCTCTATTTTTGGCAAAACACACCCTATAAATTTTCTTTCGGCTGGAATTTTAGAAAAAAACAAAGACCACAACTGCTGTCTAGAGTCTAGACGGTCATAATTTATAACTGAATATTTTATATGGTGAATGCGCGTAGTTCAACTTAAATTATTAAAAGTTATTGCGTTCTAGCTCAAGTAATAGGTGTATTGGGTATAGTTTCTGCTCTAATCTTAATTGATCTTCTCTATCCAGATGTAGAATTTAAGGTGATTATTTAAAATAAAATAGAGAAATACCGTGAGGTCTTCAATATTGGCTGGATTCCCTTGTAGGGGATTGACCAGGCATTGTGGCCTATACGGGAGAATATATTAGAGATGGTTTCCCAAGCTATCCCACAGCAATGAGTCCTTCAGATCTAGTGAATTTTAAGTTTTTTTAAAGCCGCCCTGTCGGTGATGCTATGTAATCAAACGTTAATTCCATGCAAATTAACAACATGAGACGTATGTATACATTCAATCAACTTTAGTTTTGTTTCTTCGACAGCTTATATTGATTTATAAAATGTCATTGCACAAGTGGTATGGAGTACTTGTGACAAATAATATGAAGTGTCTGTTACATGTCTGTGGTACAATTCGTTGGCAAGAGTAGTGGAGTGGCCTGAAGATGACCACTCGACTCTTTGATTTATTCGGCTCCATTGGTTGCAGGGTCAGCTATAGAATTGGTCACAGTTGAGATTTCATTGTGGCCCAATCAATGTGAACCAATAAACAAGTAACGACACTCAATAAGCTTCGTCTGTGTGTTTATTTTTTAAATAAATTAATAAATCACCAGTTCATCGACCCCCGATAGCTTTCTTGATACACATGCGTGATATGATTTGTCCTTGGCATATGATATTGTAATAAAAGATGATCCATACTACTTATTGCCTCACAATAGCCTTCCTAATATACAAGCCGTCGCTGTCGGCTTCTTTGTCAGGACTTTCGTATCCATCTTTTTTGTCCTCACCCTCAAGGGACCAACTTTAGGAATGGACGACTTCGTAATCCTCCAACTTGGAGACTGAAGCTCCAACATTCTATTTTTGTCACTTCTTTGACCCATATTCGGCATGAATTTTACTACTGACATATAATATGTCAAAAATATTTGTTAAAAGTTTAAGAACTAGTAGACAAAAATATAAAGTCTCTAATGAAAGAATTACATTATCTAATTAATGTTACCTATCATCATAGATATAAACATAAGATATCGCATGAGTGGCTAAATGCGTGTTTAGTTCAAGTACATCAAGTAGCCAAAAGCATGAATTACCTGGCAAACATTATACTGTAAACATCTCTCTTCATATCTTCAGTTATATTTCACAGTAAAATGGGTAAATGCATTGTTACTACATGTCATATGGACTCAAATAGATCTAGGCTCAGTTTTTACCGCCGAGTACTTCATTAAGATGTTTAAAATATTATTGCGTTTTAATCGCCACATGTATTGTTACAGCCACTCTCAGTGATGACTAGAAACATGTTGAGTGGTGGAGACATTCTTCTGTTTTTATAGAATAGGAGAGAAGAATGCAAAAATACACGGGCTTCACGACTTATTTATAAGCAATGCGATATCTAATATTTATATCTATGCCTAGCATTAATGTTGGAATAAAATCGAAAAGCCTTGGTTTGACATTTGTAAAATTTACTATGTACTTTATTATATTAATGACACTTCAATTTATTGTCCAAATTGATCACACGGTGTCTTTCAAAATCTTTCTCATAAAATTTAAAATAAATACTGTGAGAACTTAAGATCGGGCTGACATTCATAAGTATACAAGGGAGAAAATCAACATCGATTGTCGCCTCAAAAATCACTTAGCATGAGCCTACTAAAAAGCCTTACATTATTGAACATCTCGTTAGTTGTTTCCAATTTTCACGTTTACGGTTCGAAGTCCCGTAATTGATGATTGTGTGTTTCTGTTGCATCTCACACATTGCGCGTAACAAAAAGCATAATTTTCCCACGACTGTAATAATACTTCACGGTTTCGTTGATGGGATTTTAATTTTTCGATCCCCTCTTTGTTTGTGTGATGGATGCGTCGCATATCACACTCACGATTATACTACTTATAATATTTATACTTTATTATGGATTTTCGATACTAAAATCCTGTGGTCCTTGGTCAATCGGGGATGCCACTTCGGAATGCTACATAATAAATGATCGAGCCCCATCAAAGTGTTGGTTCCTTTACAGATCATCAATCATCCACACATTCATATACAATCACTCTATGCAATTACATATCATTTGTACTTCCCATCACTCTCGCTTTTATCCACGAACAATTCGTTCTAAAGAATTAACTTCGAGATAAAAAATATAATATAAAAGAAAATTAACTCTCTTCCGCTGAAGCCTCGATTGCTTTTGATGTAACCAATCTTAAAGGCATATTTTATTTCAATACTTTTTGTCTCCAAACTATAAGTATTCATTTACCCCGCCTTGGTTTCTGACCATACCGATCGATTTTTCATTACGTTTTTAACGCTTTCCCAGAAACGTTTCGTTTATTTACACTTTCCACGAACGCAAACATATAACTAACACTCTGATCTTATTAGTTTAATTTCAAACCAAACATATTCCGATCGATATTTTATAAAGTGGTAGAAACACCACTTGAATGAGGCTTAAAGACTCTCGAAACATGTGCAAAATATCACAACGCTAT
Organism: Agraylea sexmaculata; assembly: GCA_022606485.1. Taxonomy (NCBI): domain Eukaryota; kingdom Metazoa; phylum Arthropoda; class Insecta; order Trichoptera; family Hydroptilidae; genus Agraylea; species Agraylea sexmaculata. The sequence continues at coordinate 110,895 of JAGTTH010006014.1, read as the reverse complement.
TTTTAGTTTAGATTCACATCAATTTCTGTTTATAATTATATTACTCCTTTTCATCTTATTATTGTATAAAAACATGGTTTCGCACTATACTGGCGTAATAATGTATAAATTCTGTACATTCGTAATGGAATTTCTTAGTGCTTGACGTTCCCAACAAACAATCCAATTTAGTGCTTTTTCGATTACCTTAATCCTTTATTCATTATATTCTTTCCCAATCCATGATAATCGAATCAAATAAATCACATGCCATACATATTTTGGATTATTTCAACCTTCAAAGCGAAATTAGTTTAGTGTAAAATTCTTAATGAATGATCCCCTCGTAGTCATAAACGTAACTAATTTGCTTTGTGCAACCAGTCCAGTTTGATATATCAAAGGTTAATTTTCGTAGACGAGAACGACACGACTTTACGGCTTTGTGAACAAGAATAGATTTAATATTAGTGAACGTTCTTTTGACATTCATATAAAAATCGAATATATACTAAATAATATGGCTGTAAAATCTTGTACAATCTATAAATGGATTAATATAATCTTCCATTTTCCTTCATATTGATACGAAGAGTTTCCGGCAAAATAATAAAAAGGTCGACTTATTTCTGTGAATCACCCCCGTTTTTCGTGGAAAAAAATCTCGCCGTTGAAAAATCGCCCCCGGATAAGTGAAGAAAGAACCCACACCCCGATTTTTTTTCACCGCCCTCAGTTCTTCTTCTTTTTCTTCTTTTAATAAAATATTATATTTGTTTGCATGGGACCGCAGGTGTGTGTTATTGAATCTTCGGTTTCCAGGATTTTATTGTGTGTACTCACGCACGATTGAATTAATTTTTCATACATACATATGTGATATTTTTTCGTCCGTCTTTCGATTTCGCCCTTTCGCTTCCTTGTTATTTTCCTCACATTCCTTCTTTCCCGAATCATAACTATATCTTTTTGCGGACAAGTCGACACGGATTCCGCAACACGTGCGTCCTTTTTATTCCGCATAAGTTTTTCCCCACAGATGAAAAACGAATCCATTCACTTCATCAATGAAATTCGGAAATTGTTATAGGTAAATATATTAGTTGGGTTTTCAAATAGCTAATTTTATTATAATATATAAGCAATCTTCGATATCTTTCTGTCGTTGCATCTGTAAGATTCAATTTTTGTAAAGTTACCCAGAAGTGCAATTGCATTCGTGTTAAATGTTTCAACGTGTCTTTCAAACGTTTTTCAGTTAATACTTCACATGAAATCTTACATTTTTTGTTACCTTTATTTTAAACGATCAACTATCTAAGAATTACATGACTCAGGTGTCGAAAACACAACTTCTATTAAAAAAACAAGTTTAACTCTCTCCGATTATCCGCGATAATTTGTTTCTCTCGACAACTGGTCAATCAATCATTTTGACTTTGACACTCGGCAACAAATTTAAGTAAGCTCGATCGATACGTTTATTTCATCAATTCACAGATGTCAAATAAAACTGAAACTGAAATAAATACAAATCTAAAATGTTGCAAGTTGATATCATTAAGGAAATATTTAATGTACCTACGTATTTATTTACACCATTAATGTTATAACTTGAATATTGAGATGTTAAATTACACGGCACTTCTCACGTTATAATCTCATTTGTAAACACTTATTTAAATTGCGTGAAGGTATTTTCCACGACGGCCACCTGTTTTACCTTCAGTTTTTGCCATTTGACTATAATTTGTTTGAGGTTTGCTGTAATGTATACAAAACACCATCTAATAATCACCATAATTGATGATACTAACTAAATATTTTTCACCTTTTCTTCTAAATATTCATAATTTAATGAATGTATAGACAGTGTTTAAAGATGTCTGGAAAAATAGAGTGTGTGTTTTATTCCTGATTGATTAGTATGTGGTTATAAATTACAGTGCAGGTTCTCGAACCGGTCACCCCCTTCTGGCGATACACAGCCTTAATCACGCAACCGGTAAATTGGCATACACGCATCACCAATTCTGATCGTGCACTTTTTATATACAACCGAAACTCTCCAAAGGCTTTCACGTATCGATTATATTCATAATGATTACATACACTTTAGAATTTCATACCTACATCATAAGTATATGGCTGGCGGTCTTAGGTCTAACAGTACATCCGCACAAACTCCCACACAATAAGGATAACAATGCTCTAAAATTAATTTAAATTTTTTTTAAAACAAGCCTGAAAAAAAACCAGGGAAGTTGTAAAAAAATTATTAAATTCATAAGACAACCCTTTTATCCCTACAATTTTTCATCACAATATAAACAGGGAATATCGCATTTATTTTAAAACATTATTTTTGCATTTTAATGGCACTGTTTTGTGCCAAAAACTCCATGCCTCAAGCTTTTTATTCAAAATATTGTAGTGGAATTAAGAAAAATTTATTAGTTGTAAAATAATAGTTCAACTGTTTACTTATTTGCCGGTAAATCGCCCAAATTTTACCATTAGCAAATACCGGTGAATTGCAAATTTATACATAATATTGCAAATTAATTACATTTTGCCTAACTTGTGGTCAAAATTAGTTTATTTATAATTGTCCAAAATTATTAAAATTCTGCCATAATTTAAAAATGCACTGTTTTATTACCTACTGTTAATATGTCATTAATTTCATGGATTTTTTTAATAATATATTTTTTTCATTTACCGGTTTCAAACTAAAAACAGTCACCGATGTCGCATAAATTTTCAGCGTATATTTAGAAAATACTTAATTGAAAGATGCAGTAATATTTATTGATATCGTTCAGTAACAAGATGGTTATTTACATTAATTTTGTAATTTTTCCACTACTCATTGGTATCGCCACCGCAATGTAATCAATGTAAACTGGACGAGATGTTCTTTTGAATGTGTTTCGTCATATTGTATATTCCGCCTCTCACCGCCATTACGACTAAACAACCGACATATAATAAAACCAAACAATAACAACAAAGAACCACCATCATCACCACTTTAATAATGACAAATCGTTTTATTGCTTCATATTATCGCTTTTTGTATCAGACCACTCCATCGTTTGCATCTCAGACGAAATATTTGACCATCATTTGGTCGTGAATTATCAAAAATTACATATAGTGCTGTTAATATATAGGTATTAGTCAATCACTACTTAAAATATTAAGTGTCTATACATAAACTTACATTGTTAACCCTTTATAGAGAACGATTACTGTGTGATTGAAATATTAACCTACTTTTTGAGAGACATGTGAGTAATTATATATTAAAATTCAATGGTGGTTAAAATTAAAACCATTACGCTTTCAGAGAAAAGCAATTTTTGTCAATAAATATAGAGTCTAGTATATGTTTATATAAAGATGTGATCCTTAATGTACAGAAATCTAGGAGGTCAAAATATCAACCACTTAGTATGAAGAAATATAAAGAAAATTTCAGCACAAATGGGGGATTTTTGATGAAATTTAATGTTTCAGATTGTATACGCCTTTTCCTACAAGACATTCTCCTCCTTCAAGATAACTTATATTTATTTTCAGGCCCCAATAATTAAAAATCTAAAATAATTATTAATAGGCTCTCAATTATGTATACCCGTCTTGTTGATGCCTTTTTATATGGCATTGTGTTTGACAGTTAAAAACCTTTAGACGATAAACCATATAGAGCCATAATAAGAAACGCGTGTTCCGCAACCGTCTCCAGTCATAACTGTAAAGGTAATTTCGGTATAGAGTTATTTTATTATCGTTCAATTTTTATTCTTTCACTGTGTTCTACTTTTGACAAATGGGAGATGTGCGGTTGACAGACATATTATTTAACAAAGACCGTATTTGTTAGGTACCGGTAGGTGTGACCCGTTTATTCGTGTCAAAGTGCCGGAAAAATACCACAACATTCATATATTATTTCTGAATGTCTTTTTACGACTCTAAACTGTAATAAAAAAAATTGATTATCGGACGTAAAGTTGTACCATTTCCTACATAGATATGTCTCATGTTAATGAACTATGGAGTTACACCACTATTTTTTTACTTTAACTGTACTTATTTAACACAATAAACATCAATTATATAAAAAAAAATGTACAACGCGTTCCGCCCAATTGTTTCTACATCTCTAATTGGATATGAAAAAATCGTTCATTATTATAACGAAGCCCATAATTAGTAATACTTTTCTCCTAAAATTTCCGCTCCGGGTAGATTAATAATATCCGGACTTGTAATTGATAGCGATTATTATTTATTTTTTTATCCAATTTTGACTTTCGCCTTTTTGCATTGCCTGTCTGTCATGTTTAAATATGTATGTTGGCAATCTAATATTTCAACTTATGCAACTTAAAAATGAATACATATAATCGCATATATGATTCAAGTGAAATATTAACAATGAGTCTCTAGATATATCATTTATAGAAAAGGTGCTTTGACCTCTTTTAATGTTCACTTTATGTAGACTACCTGTACATACAATCCACAACGTGATCTTATATACTTTGTTTCTTTTTTTATATTTGCCTCCAGACATGAACTAATGATTCTCTAATAAGCCGAGACCATAAAGAGAAATAGCGTAGAAATAAATGTTTAGTAAAATGTTTCGACAATTTTTTAATGCAATTAACCCCTTAATATAACCTAAGTATACCTGTTTGCATAATTAATACATTTTTTTATTTTTGTAGTGTTATTTATTTTGAGGATTAGGATTGCCTTTTTAATCACGATACATTAAACACTATATCATTAAATAATTATGAACATTTACACTACATCCAAATATAGTTAATACTTTTTTTGTAATTTAAAATAATAAAGTGATGAGCATAGGGGCTTGTTGTTGCTTAAGTTATATCAAATACAGTTATTATAAAATATTTCAAACCAAAAGGGCGCATTCACATACACAAATTATATTAAATATTAGGATAAACGCTATAAATTCCAATATAATTTTTAAAATATTTTTATCATTCAATAGTAAAATGTGACAATGATATTTTTTTAAATATTATTTTGTGATAAGTTTAATGTTATGGTTAGGGTGTACATTAATCGATATACTATTGCCGTGTCTTTTATCATCAATGATAAAATAAAATACTTGAGAAATGTTAAATGTTCTACAAGAAGGCCTCAGACAACATAGACGTATTTTCAAAAGTAACTTCACAATCCACGTTGAATTAAATAATCCATTATATTAAGTACCTTCAGAATGAAACCTATTGTCAAGGACTTCGATATATTTTTTTCAACGAATAAATATTTATCACAGCTTTCACAATGTTGTTCTAAAAAGCACTTTGTCTTGCATAGAATTATTAGAATATGGCTGACAGTGATGACAGACTTAAGTACTTTTGTATGTACTCTACATAAGTCTTATAACACCTTCAAACCATACTCGTCTTTATGACTACATTAACACATACCTTACATTGTAAATTTGTCAGCCCCTAGCTACTTAAAATAAAGCAACTTGAAAAGATTGTTTGTTTTGACACTGTATTGAAATAAATAGTTGTATAATATGGACCTACGCATTATTTGTGCTCTGATTTAATTCGCCACTGAAATAACAAGACTATCAAACGCTGCTTTCAATACAAACAATTTGAATGACTATCTCTAAATTTATCAATTCAATAGAGAATTCAATATGAATCAATATTTGTTAATACGAATGCAAATGACGACTCTTCATTCATATTATTAGCAATTCAATATATTTAATTAAATACGAGTGTAAATTTAATAATGGTTCTTGAATTAATACATTTTGTTACACATTTACTATAATATGTCTTTGTTAAATATAGATTTTATTTAACATAGAAATTATTTAGTTTTTCAAAAATATCACATTTATTCTGTATAAAAACTAATTGATAATTAGAAATAATATAAGATGTTTTTTTAGATAAATTTTAGCTTTTTGGATATAAAAACGTGTTAATTCATTGTATGCAGGTGATTTACTACTAGTTACACAGGTCACCGACTTAATAAACGCCTCAGTTTACTACCTTACAATCAAGGAAATCAGAGTAAACCTGGATCAAGATAATCGATCGTGATCTCCCAGTCGTAATAACCGATCAAATCAATTTAAAAAAAATAACTAGAGCGGGATTTGAACCCATGATCACAGTATTTGTAGCCCCACGTCTTATCCCCTGAGCTATTTAATTAATAAAATAATTTTAAAAAATGTTCTGGATTTCAAATTTTAGATAAATATCTACATTGTTTGGCAATTCATCAAATAAATATATTATAGGACGTATTTCGATAAGGATTTTATTAATATTATTTCTGATGTTTTTTCTCTTATTGCATGCCCTATAATGATTAATATTTAAAATTAAATTATGTTCATTAAATATAATTGAGACTTTTTGTTATACCTAATATAAATAGTTTTAACGAAAATCAGCTTTGAACCTTAAAATAGTCTCTTAATTAGAATTGATTGTTTCAGTCTTATGTGGTTTTCTCCGAAGCCGTCGATTTGTAGGTGTAATATTGTAATGTTACGATTGTCGGCGGTGAGAAAACAAATATAGGATTAGCGAAACAAACACACGGCGCGAATAGTTTATTTTGGAACACGATCAATTCTCAGAAATGTTTGCCATCCCTGATGTTATTCCCTATAGCTTTTCCTGGCGCGATTTCCGGCCATGTGTTTCTACAGACGACTTGTCTAAATGGGAAACTAACCATTGCTGAAACACTGTTTACTATAAACACTTGAACACTTGCGTGTAAAAATATTTGCAAATGTTAGATGACGCATTAAAATCTTATATTTATAATTTCAGCCTGCAGTTTCCGCATGACATACTGACGACCGAGGATATCAACATCTCAAAAGGTAAGAATCACATACGAGTATCTTTTCTAATCAACTACGAACACATCGCCTGCTCTAGCGTATAATATCCTAAGTGCAAAAAAAATCTTGTTAAAGAACTGAGCCACATATTCAATCTGGTAACACTGCCAGTCATATGTCACTCGGTTTAATTATAAAATATAACAGTTTACGATTAAATACCTTCTATTGACAGAGACATGGAATGTGTTATAGATAATGGATGAATCTACATTAGTTGCCGGTCAAATAGGACTATTTTACTATTTCGAAAAAGTCCCATTTAATGGGTTAAATAATGATTGAAAATCAACATTTTTTGACGTTTCATACATGCAATACGTGGCTCAGTTCCATAAAGACTTAAGAGCACACATAATTTTTTTTGCATTTATGATATTATACGTTAGAGCAGGCGATATGTTTGTTTTAGAAGTGACATAAATCTAACGTGACTTTAGATTTAAGGTTGGTACCTAAACGAGTTAGCCTAGTCTGGTGGTGTTAATTACAGGTCGTTTCTCTGTGGCAAAAAGGTCTCAACACCTTTTGTACACCCACGAATCTCCTAACACGGATTACCTCTCAAACCGCCACCATTTAGGCCTATGCTATCTGTCAGACCTCCACTAATTGTTCTCTTCACCTTTCCAACAACGGACATTTCCAAATTGAAACATGTCGGTGGAAAACTCCCCCGCCTTGCTCTGCACAAAGTCAATTTCTCTTACACGCGTCGAATAACTCCATTTGTTAAAGCAACCTGTATTCTGAAAATTAAATACAAATGCACAAATAAATCTTAATGCATAGTCAAAAATTCATGGGGAAATTTTATGTAAATTACCAATTAACACGTATTATTTATGTTTTTTTAAATCATCAAAAAATCCAATAAAATATAATCTACATATTATAATACTTATAATATTTTATCGCTCCTTTTTTCATCTGTTATTTTATCTCTCCATATTTATGTTGTTCAAATCTCTATATACAATATATATCATATCATTAAATGTGTAAATTGGATTTAATTGTAAATTTTTCTAATAGAAAGTAGTTTTCATATTATGTGATATGATGTTTAAGTTGTTCGAATATATACCGGGTGAAATAACTGAGAATATTTTAGGGGGTGGTAGGCTATCGCAAATATAAGCGAAAAAAAAGATTTTTAATTTTTTAGATAATAATTAAAAATGAAAATATAATTAATAATATTAATAGTAATTTTGGAATCAAGTTTGGGCCACCATCTTGGAATCAGCTATTTCTATGAAGTACTCATCAGTGATATTTACGTGTGTGTTGTGTCTGTTAACTAATATTTTTTTAATTCTTAATTTCAAAAAAAACTTATATTTGCAATACACTACCACTACCTAAAATATTCTTACTTATTTCAAGTCCACCCTGTATATGTTTAATTTTTTCGTATAATATTCAATCTAATCTCATATTCATTCATTTGAAAAGATTCATTTATTATTTAAGTTTGTATATATTTTTTTGATATATTTAATTATATTTATAATTCATTGTAACAGTGGATTTTTAACACATTTATATTTTTTTATTCTTCTCTACTCTATTGTGGGTTTATCTAATGATGCGAACTAAAACGTATTTATCTATTTTGGATGAAAGTGACGCGTACATTTCACGTTGTGACGACAGTTCAACCCTTTGAAAAATGCTTACCGCCCTCACAATGGCTTCAACCCTTCCATTGTCTGTGAAAATATAGCGGCTACGCTCTATAATGTCATAATTGTGAAAATATGCCTCCCTTTAATGAAAAAGGCGTGTAGAAAAAAATCACCCTAACCAGGGGAAAAAACTCATTGAAATCCTTCGGTGATTTACGAGTCGCGTAAAACCGGGTCACTTTTGTACCCTTCCTTGTCATCAATTGCAAATCCGACGAATATTCAATTTTACGTAAAAAAAGATCAATCACGTGAAAATTTATCTCATCTTTCATGTTCTGAACGCTTCGAAGAATTTTTATAAAGCTCGCGCGATTTATTATAATCACATCAATTAAATATAATCAACTCAACAGTGGCTATAACGCGTGGGATATTTAAATCGTTTGATATTTATTAGCACCACTTTTTAATAAACATATTTTCAGTTAGTAATGATGTAACCATGTACGTAACTCATGTATCTAATTATTTTAATTTGACTTGTCATATTCACGTATATGTTATTTTAAATATAAATTTACTATTAATCGGTCGCGACGTGATTTCTCTTTTGCAATGATTTTCTTAGCACTTTCGAATATCCGTCATAACTGGTATGATTCAATTTTATTGCCTCTAATTGACGTTTGAAAAATACCTCATGTCGGCAATTGACAATATGGTGTTGTTATTTCTCTTCTCACCTTCGAAATTAATTATTTACATCGGTTAACATCTCTATTAATTCAAAGACTGTATTTATATTACCCAACAACCAATTGCAAGACTATATCCAATAATAACTCGTCTATAATGATCATTAAATAAGATTTCGAAATTCTAATTATACTTTTATGAAGTTGGAGCGTTGAAAAATTACACTTCTGTTTTTTGGACTATTTCAAGATCGCCTTTTAAAAAAATACGATATGTATTTATATCAACCTTTATTAAAGTTTAAAAAACTATGTATAAATAACGAGGGTGTATTTTACGGCATTTTTTCTTGTTGTATGTTTAACTAGTTAAAAAATATAACACATCCATTTAATAAAACTATTCGTCCAAAAAATAATATAGATGGGTTGATGTTGTATTTCCATTAAAAGTATGGAGAAGACAGCGTTTGAATGTTTACAATATTTTGACTAAAGCTTAACATTTTATATAAAATTTACGATTGTGATAAATAAAAATAATATTTTTCCAGAAAATAACTATGGATCTGTATCATTAACTCAATTTACGAAAAAAATTACAAGAAGTGTCCACCAACACATCTATTAAGATGTTTTCTTCTGCCTTTAGATTTAAGATTAGCCATAATATGGGCCAAGGTCTTACAAAACAATTTGACAATAATATTGAATATTTACATAAATATATAAATTGGGTTGTGTACCAATCATTTCAAAATATACTCAATATTCAGGTGTAATTTGGGCAAAGTATTTGGTTCTTTGACTTTTATAATTTTTTTCTATTTGATATTATTGTAACTATTTTCACCCATTAAAAAACATGATCTAGTACTAACAGAATTCATAAAACATGTTGTTATTTCTAACTTTCCCTTATTGTATCATTTCAAAAGTTACATAAAATATCACTCTACCGTCTTTTCATCAAGTAAATCATGTCTTGGTAGAGTTTTTGTACGCTCTCAGTATGGTTAATGCCTAATATGTATAATTTAAAGCAACTTGCAAAAGCTACTCATGATAATACATTACAATGTAGCTAGCATAAAGTAAGTGTGTTGGTTTGCGTCAGAGTCTAGTCTAGTAAATCCAGTTACTCGAGATGACAAGAATCAGTGGTTCTAATTTGACTACTCGACAATCTACTATCGATTATGACGAAATTTGCTATAAATCAATTTAGTTTGTAAAACTTTTTTTTCATACAAACAGTGCGTGGTCATTCCTCATTTGACAAATTGCTTCGTGTTTTGTGCAAATCATCGCTTCCGAATCAGCAAGTTTCCATTTCGGTTTCTACTCGACCCAAATTAGCTCCCTTTGAGTATTTACTTTTTTTTATTATTTTGCTCTTAAATTTCCAACCATGTAATTTGACAACGTAATAGGAACAAGTAATCTTATGTCTTCTGATCGTTCTAATTAAAGCCATGGTTGAAGAGCCCTTCTGTTGTAACGAGGAAACCCTCAAACACGATGACGCTTCCAAATTATATCCAAGACCATCTTGATCTTCTCGACCACCCGTGGAGTTTTATCCTGACATCGTTAAACAATTACAACCTCGTTATAATTCACCTCCTTGATGGACTAGTCTTGAGTCAAGATGATATCAAAAACTAACTCGAGCATGTACTTAGTTGGAGAGAAAACCATGGAATTAATAATAATATATTATATTTTTGTAGAAAATTATCATTAAATGCCATTCACCTTCTGGATTTTAATTCGACATTGCCGTTGAACAAATTGAAATGTAAATAATATATATGAGGCGATGTACTTCTTCTTTAGTCCGACAAAAACAACAGACCAAAATGAAATCATTAGCGATTCCGTTTCACATTTCAGGTTATACATTGTACGCATTCGGGTTTCTAATTATCAATCTTCGATGTTAATTTGCATATTTCATGTGCCTTTTGTATCATATATTCAACACGTGTGTATTAAAATAATCTAATGGATCTGTATGCCTTGTAAGAATATGTAAACCCAACCATATTGTTTCGAATTTAATTTTATTCTCCTCTTACAAATTAATCCTATTTGAGAAACAAGTTGTAACCCAATATTGAATTAAAATAGGAATAGTATACATTGGATATATTCCACGAAAATATAATTAGATTAGATTTCATTATGTGAATTTGTATGTATACAGGTAAACTTAAACTAACTAAGAATATTTTATATACGCGACAGTAACTACTGCGTATTTAACAAAAACAGCTGATTATAAGATGGAGTTCCAAGCTCGATTCCAAAAGCACGAAATATAAAAAATAATCTCACTTATTTTTGCGATACCCTACCACCCCCAAAAATATTCTCAGTTATATTAGTCCACCCTGTATATTTTTAAATAATCACATTTTATGTCAACAGTTTCACTATTACAATTAAAGTTACATTTATTAAAAACTGTCTTTATTTTTTTTATTTTCCCTATTTTACATATCATAATCATCATAATTTAATCGAATTGAAGAAATGTTTTATCGAGTTTCGAACCATAATTTCTCGATACAAAATTATGTTAATAACTCTTAGTAATAAATCCATACGTTGACCATTATAAAATTGCATACATTGTACCGCAAAGGCACTAACGACTATGAAGTCGTCTTTTCTCACCAAATTTGAAATGTGCATATTGAAATGATGATAATTTAGCAGATGTTTTATGCATTATGCCTTAAAGAGCTTCTAGCAGATGGTCCATGGATGGTGAGGGATGGTCCAAGAAAGATTAGCATTACAATTGAATACGAACACCAAGTCACCGTCCAGTAATGTCTTCCTACCTTACAATAGACTGTATAGATTATAGGTGAATATGAACACTAGAATCATCGGTAACGACATAGCATTTTGCACATTATGGATCGTTTAAATTAGAGTCGTGTTCTTCGCTACTTGAGTGCAGAAGCGTTGCTGGTCAAAGACCCTCGACCATTGCTATTGTGATGCTAAAGAGTACAAATATTATATCATTCTGAATAACAAAATAATCCGATTTGCCTATTGAATAATAAGTGGCTTCCGCATCATACGCATGTATACAGGTGTTATTTTTTCCAATCACGTCTATCATAATATATACACGCACAGTATGTTGAAATATTTATATGTTGTAGATCACAATCTCACGATAAAGAGTGTGGGTGCGATTTGTATCAAGAGAGGACAGGACGAGTGCAATTTCTTTGTGTCGCCGTTGGTCTACAAATTTCAATACAATGGATTCTGTTCCCTGTATATATTGTGGGCTTTTATCTAAACGGCTCACTGCGTTTGTACAAATACGTTATTCGATTCGAATCTATGAATGTGCAAATTTACATTTCATTAAAATACTACACATTTGTTAAAAAATCATCGGACCTCATTGAGGTAGGTCATGTTTAAATTATCCCTTAATTATTAATTTCTACGGTTGTTTTTACAATGTGAATTATTAAAGGTTAAGTTTCCCGTTAGTGATAATTTTTTATACCTCCGCAACGTATTAAAAAAACAATAAAATTTACCTGTACAATATAATTTTCATGCTGAAAAAAATACGAAAACCCACATTTATGTGTAAATTGTAAATATTGCACAAACCTAAAAAGATTGCAAATTACACGGAAATGCAGAGAATATAATACTGGTTTTGATGATGATTGCATTATGATAATCCTTAAATACAGAGTGGACTTGAACTAACTGAGAATATTTCAAGTGATGGTTTAGGACCTAAACTTTAGGATATCACAAAATACGAAATAAAAATATTTTAATATTTTTTATTAATAATTAAAACTAAAAATTAGTTCTTAAATAATAATGTATTTAACACACACGGGATATCCATTACTTAATATTTGATAGAAACAGCTGATTCCAAGATGGCAGCCCAAACTATCTAGTTTGGACTGGAATCCTCCAAAACCAAAAGATTTTTTTCACTTATTTCTGCGATACCCTACCACCCCTTAAACCTGTATATTACTTAAAATAAATTTACACACACACACATATATATATATATATATATATATATATATATATATATATATATTCATTTTTTTGTATTGGTAGTGTCGTTAATTATTTAAAAAAAATATATACCCATTATAAGATTAAATAATTAAAAAAATACTATGATGGCCCATGCTCATTATATTGAAATAAGCAAAAAAAAATCACTGTCGTTTTTTAATGAAGCTCATTCGCTTTCATCCACTAATGACGCAACTGTTCAATTTCCCTTTCTTTGAATATCATATCTTATTTAAGTAGTTTTTTTGTCGCTTAGTGCAATTGTCCAAATAGTCCGTCCCACGCGAGACTCGTTTCCTCGTATAATTTGTGTTTCGTTCCATACGAATGTGAAGAGGATGTGTCTTAAATAATGTGTCATTATCGCCCCCGTCTCACACCATTAGTGGGAAACTAGCCAAAATCTACTTTTTATCCCTTTTCCAATGTACACGATTGAAAAAACCGGTATGTGTGATTGTGTTCGATGTATGATTCAGGTAAAAAGAGGTGGTTGTGTGGGCTGCCATTTCCGGAGACTGACCAAGAGGCACCTGACACGCCTGTCCATATAGAGACACGCCTCGTTGCCTGCAAAACCTTGAACTAACCATATTATACAATAGAAATTAATACACTAAATTATGGGAACACTTTGACATTTCACATACTTGAATAATCACACACTTGATGTCAATAGATACATTTTACTGGGGAAATTTTGCAATAACGTGGGGACTGTTCAAACCCACATCATTTGTACAAAGGATTACATCAAACTCATATACAGGTAGAATTTATCTAAAATAATTAAGGCTGCCGTATACGGAATTCCAATTTTTTTTTAATTTGGAAGTCCATTGGTAAAATGAACTTACGTTTCCTCGAGGCATACTACTGATATTATTTTTAAAAATAAAATAAAATTCCTAATAATACACTCAACTCAAATTTGGTTTTACCCAAACAACTTGTTATTTAGTTTTTGAGCATTATATTTTTAATTGTTTTGTTAATATTGCTTTTATTGCTGTTATTATTTATTAATCTTCAAATTTGTAAATGGGTTTTTATTTTTTTCACATTCTTTCTATAATTTAATACTATTATACATGTCAAATTTAAATAAACTATTCTCATGTTAGTTATAGGTAAAAAGATCTATACGATAAGTGTATTTTTTATTAACAAGGGGCTTAATATATTATTCAATATTCCTACAGATCAAAAATACACCCTAATATTGTTATTGTTTTTAAATTACATATTATTCTTTCAACAAATAAACTACAAGTAGGTATGTACCTAATACATAATTTATATAATCACAATACCAACCAAATGTATCCAATAATTTAAATAAAATCCATAATTGTTTGATTTTATCTAAAAAAGCCTTTTTTATTTGAATATGGGGTATTTAATATTGATTGTTATAAAGTGCGCTGGAGTTGCAGTTTGTAATCTTTTTGTTCCTCCAGTTGTTATCCTTGAAAGCCTCGTTTCTTGGCGGCCATACAGAAACCAATGCTTATTTATTGCTCACGTTCGTGACATCAACACGCAACTCACCTCTCAATCTTTCTACTTTTTAACCATACGATAATATTACCATTTTAGAGTAATATAATTTGATCGACGGCCTCTTCATCCAATATAACTTTCGAAGTGTACATACCAACTTCACTGTTTCATATCAATCCCGACATAATTCCATCGGACTGGTGGTAAAAGTTTCGTCAGTTGATGTCCTTTTCAATCAGCACTTGTGTTGACCGACATCTTCGCAAATTCGTACGAAACGTTTGTCCAAATATACAAACACTGTTTATTCTCGCGGGGATTGTTTTCCGAGCCGATGAAAATATTAAACAGATAATATTTACACAAAACTCTTTTGTAATATGTTGATATATTCAATATCGTCTTCGATACAAATTCATATTTTTATGGTGGTATCATCTGTTTCGAAATCCCTCTCTCTTTCAGCACATACGTGTAATATATGGTGGATTTTAAAGGTTACACCAATCGTCTCGAAAAAGAGCTCACGCGGTGATTATTTTACAATAAAAAAGCAGACTTATAAATATATATATATTTATTCGTAGTAACCTTGGGGAAACGGTGATAATAATATGCAAAACAGCAATCACCTCTATAAACTGTTAATGTGTCGCACATGAAATATTCAAATTTTAGGAATAAATCTGCTTTAGTGAAGAGCGCTGATGTACATTTATTTTTTAACTTCTCACGGCATTTGTAAACATTCGAAAAAAAATTGATACTACTAGATTATTTTACCATCGTCATTATGGACCATAATTGTTATTAGTTCACATTGCCACTTGCACTTTTGTTTGTTTTGCAATGGAATTGCACGGTGGCACATGAAACGACCTCGAAATACAGGTAACACCGTGCGAAAGTAATACCAATTATATTTTATACTAGGCCAATCGCATTTTGTGCCATTGTTCTACAATATTTTGTAGAAAATTTAGAGAATTTTATTTGAGCATATTAAATATATTTATTTCAACCTCAAAACCCAAACAATGTTATTATTATTTGTAAATATGTATGTAATTTTCAAAATTCAGTTTCTAAATCAAATCTTACTTATTCCAAACAATCAATATCAGCGTTTCTAAATATCCATTATACTTAAAATTATGGAATTGTTCCATACATGGATAACCGTTTGTAACATTCACCTTAAGATTAATTTCCAATAATCTTATTTAATTTTAAGAAACATAATATGCTTATTGGCGTCCATCAACTTCAACTCCAGTCAAAATTTTCAATCAGTATTCCTCAACAAATTTGCGCACCTATGTGATCTCTTTTTCACCAATTCTGCTACCTATAGGGCTTGTGTAGCAGCGACCTTATATGGAACTATATAAATTACTGCCTCCTACCCTTTGCTTAATTTTATTTTATATAATTTTTGTTTTTTATATACATATATATTAATTTGTATACTATACTTTTTATTTAATGCAATTATTTAAATAAATAAATATTCATAATATAGCCAGACAGTTACTTCTTAAGAAAAAAAATATTTATAGCTCATTTTGCATTTACGACGTATGATCATTTCGATTCAAATCAAATAATTATACACACTAAATGATTTCATTATAAATATTGTGATGTTATTTCAATTTGAGTATTTCATTTATTTCAAGATGAAACTTCAGTCTTTATATTAATTAATCTATTTTAGGCACTGCTCAGATAATAATGTTATTTATAGAATATGTAATATTTAATTGTTTTTATACATTATTTGTATAGTGATCGATGCGTTGTCATCAGATGATTGGCTTCGTGACTATGCTAACCATATGATTGGAACACACATGTATGTACATACCCATGTATTTTAAATGATGGTGATGATGAATCAACATCATTTCTTATCTTGTTTCTGATGCGTGTGAAAGTCATCAATGACCCGTTTATAAAAAAATATGTGTGGATAATAATGATAAGTCTTTGTTTCATCCGCACCGCGTAATTCTAATGAGTTGTCAATATGTTCTCATCTGATGTATGTAAATTAAACATAAGTTACACAACCCATTGCGCAAAATGCTAATAACCATTCACGACAAAAAATATTTTATGTAATGTCTTTTTTCTCGCCTAAGAGAATTTTAAATATCGATTTATCCGCTTGTGATCAATAATGTGGAAGAGTCTCTTTCAAACCATCACTTTTTATTGATTGTGTGTAAACAAAGAGGAAGCTTTTTTGATATCCAAAAAATAAGGCTATTGTGATAACACTTTTTGTGGTGTTCATATAATGGCTTTATCCAAAGTGACTATATCGTATGAAAATTCACTCACGTCTCTCTGACATATATTTGTAATAGAATACTAGTGGTTTCATTTTTTACAGCAAGATTTGATCTTTTTTATACATCGATAAGATCTTTATCACAACTACCACACTTTAAAATTCAATATTTACTGACGAAATTATCATATACATAGTTTTATCTAAATGATTTTATGTATTTACGTGTCTTCATCACTTTTATATTGGAAGCTATTAATAATTTTAATCGATTTTTCTACGATAGACTTTATAGACATTTGTGGAAATCAATTCATAAAAAACACAATAATATTACGAAACTACTCGCGAAATTGGGGAACCACTTCGTCTGAAGCACGAGTTTGCGAAACTTGTTTGAAAACTTTCCAAGCGCGTGATATGTAAATTCTTTTGGACAGTGAAAGATTAATGCTCAGTATAATAATGCGATTGAATATTGAGAAGATCATAATATACACTTTGTGGTTATTTTGTCGTCGAATTGATGTTTGCGGTTTTGTCCTCAGTGGTCATAATCCCATCTGTTCGTAGGTTCGAATTCCGATTACAATATTACTTCGACCACATCCATCATTTGAGTTAATCAATTTGAAACTGAGCTAGCGATAGAATGGGTGACCGGGCCAGATTTCTCTTCAAATACTCAATTGAGATTTTGATTAACGATTAATCACCTTTTTATACATAACGTTCTTAGCATAAAAAAGCAAATGGTCGAATATTATTTGAAAGATTAGCCATTAAACCAAAGAAGATAGCATACACCCATATCGCTATAATTTTATTTCATATTTTATATAATTTTTCGGTTTTTTATACATTCATATAATAATACAATATTTTTATTTCATACCGCTTTTTTGTTTTTGTCTACTCTGTAAAAAAGCTTTCACTGAGTAGACAAAAACAAAGCTCACAGGCGTTTTTATTCAATTAAATAAATTGAATAGATAAAATGCAAAAATTATATAAGAAATCTTAAAATAAGTTTCAATGGTTTCTGAAAAGAATCATCACCGAATTATTTTGTACTTAAATATGTTAAACAATACATACTCAGTGGCTGATTTTCAAAATGTTTTCTGTGAATCAGAAATCAATCATAGTATTTATTAGTGGAAACGTGTTGTTTCTACGCATTTGTGTCAATACGCAACTATTTCAAACAGTGTATATCAACACTTCTAAGAAACTATTTAAAGCCATATTTTTGAAAAAATCAAATTTGATTTTTTACAGTTTATTTTTCGTGCACATACACACACAAAGAATTGTCGTGTAAACGTGAAAATCTGCATAAATATGTCGCAGTGTTTGCATTTCCCACAACCAACGTGTGCGGTTGGTTTCTAAAAACCTAATAAAAGAACAAAGCACCATGCAAAGAAACAATGGCCTTTAAAATATCACAGCCTTTCATAATGTTATTTTATAAACGGTACAAATTCTCCCAGACTGGACACATCGAAACAAAGTCGCTCGATTTCGTTGCGAAACTCATTCATATTATTGTCACTGAACGTTACGTAGTCGTGGGTTTGATTCAAGGATTTTTCGAAATTTAAGAAACAAGTGTTTCCACCGACGTAATTTATGTACAATACAATATCATCAAGAGGTTTCTACATGAATTATAATTTCTTGGTAATAAGCCAAATAGAACAATATTGTCTCAGAAATGATGTCAAATAACATTTATCCTCTTTGCATCTTAAGTAGTTTTCCATCGATAAAGATTGTAATAAACCTATTATTATAATTGTTGTTTTTCCTTGACTATTCACATTTTTGAAACGATTTTTTTGTGGTTTACTCACAACTGTACTATTTTTGAACCAATATATGCGTGCTTCGCCGTAAACGTACACCGCATAGACGGTAATAGAGTTGCTTTGCTGCACTTTTAATCAGTTTTTTGTTAATTAATGCCTCGCCCGAGGCTCAGACGAGACATTAACTAACAAAAAACCGATCATAAGTGTAGCTAAGTAACTCTACTATCGTATTTACGGTGACGTATGCCTGGGAATCCATTACTTTCTCTTAATTTATAAATTATATCATATTCACTGACAATTAGCTTAATTCTGCAGTAAAAATATTATCCCAAATCTCTGATACTAAAGTATATAGGGCCGTATTCTATATAAGAGTGTGCTAGTGAGTCATGTGTGTACGACTAGACTAGAGAGTGGTAGTATTGGTGCACACGCATCGCACGCACACACACACTCTAATTACACAATTATATTGAATACGGCCCTTAGTTTGTGGATATATTTAATTTTATTTAGCCCCCTACTCTAAACTGTGTTTGTAGAACAAATTTCAAAACAACAGAAGCGAACTAACTAGCAATCGGTTATGATTATTGATATCATAAAATTAATAGATTTCTTAGCATTTATTGTTTTTATTCCAATCTCACCGTATGTGTCTTAAGTTTTTTTAATCATTTGGCCGAGTGGTTATGGGAACAATTTGCTAGTGCAAGTCAGACGCACTGCCCAATTTCCTGTATGTTTGTTCCATAGTCGAAGATATCACTGCCTTCTCATTTCACGCTCTACAGCATTTCTACTGTGAAATGCTGAAAAACAAAACTCCTAGGGAATTAGCTTGCCCAATCCCAAGTAAGCTTACATACTTCTTGCCTTTCCTAGTCTTTGATCCTCTCCCATAATATTATCTGGGCGCACCTAGCATATGATGATACAATCTAATCTTATCCATATGGAATGTATAAAAGGCTAATGGTGCTTTAATATAATATTGGAAAATAACTGTTAATATATGTGGGAATAAGTTTTATAATTAAAGACACAACGGGCGTACTTAAGACTTTTTGGAAGTGTGTAACAATTATTTTAGTTAACCTCAAATTTCCTTGAGACACTTCAACCATTTTTTATCGATCGCAAAAATAGTATAACTACTATTAAATCTCAATTTTAAATTATCATGTAATTTACTCGGTGCGTAATCACAACATAATATATGCTATTTAATAATACAGCAATTTGTTTACTTAGCATTGAATATAATTGAGGATATATCATGCACCTGTCCGGTATTGTGTTATCGGGACAACCAGGTAATTTGTCTTCTTCTTTTTTAATTTTCAACACGTATTTGTGAAGGACTAATCGTGACAAAGATTCTTCTATTCAATAATAACAAACACATATATTTTCCGCATTCGAATGACACACTTTATGTGTGAAAATAAAATGAAACTCCCGATATTTAAACTCCAATAAATCAACTCCCTTTTTGCCACTCGCCGCGTTTTATTTAGAGTTTATAGAACAGACTGATGCTGTTAGTGTTTTATATGTTCAAAATCCAATCACACTTTCAATTTAGTCGAGCTCAGCTTTTTCCACTCGATCTTTTAATCAAGCCACAAGCCATCGTCCGTCGTGTACTGTTTTAAATTATATTTTATTTGCCCGTGAAATATCACGTATGATAAAAATAAAGTAGCGCAGATCAAATCTACAAGAAAATACTACCCAAGTTTTTCAGTATAAAAATATACTATTAAGCCTTGTTTTTTACATTTGTAGGGATTATCAATTGTAACCACTTGATCGAGTATAAGAAGGTTTATACCAAATCACGTAATTGCACTGATACAAATTCCAGCTATTGTTTCTTTTATTTGTAGAGCAAATTTCATACTTTAGACGTGCTCAATGGCGATCTACTTTACCAGCGGCCGTAATATGTATGTGAACTGATTCAATAAAGTGAATAATTTAAATATTGTGTATAATTAACAATAATTTATTTTGCCAATTCCTATGAGCTTTTCCCACATAAATGCATTAGCATTTCCTTTGTATATGTTTTGTACAATTTATTAACGATATTTTTTTACTTGTTGCAGGTACGTAATGCCAAGCTCCCTGTAATATATTGACGATGGACAAGTATGTACAATATTTTATTGCTTAAGATTCCATTCTTCTTAGATTAACTATGTGCATCGTAAATATTGCTAAACACCTGCAGCACTTCTTTAAATCTTGACACAGATGTCTTATTGAAGTAACCTGTTTAGATCGCATTCTCACCTGGCTCGTTATTATAGATCACTTGTTTTCATTGAACGTGATAAATATTAATGTAGTTGATAATTAGTTAATAGAGCATATTAAAAAAAACGCCACGAATGCCGTTTCGATTCATACTGTAGATAGGAGTTAATAATATATTAATGATCAACATTCAAAACAAAAATATGTTAGATTTAACTGACCCATATTTGTAATCCTTTACTGGGGTTGTATTAGATAAGTGAATACTACTCGAGTATTGGATTGAAACTTATATTTTAATATATCTGTAAAAGACTTATTACCAATTACATAAGTTGAGTCGTATATGAGTAAATACAACTCTTCAACCCACTCGATTGAATCATCGATACTTCTTTCTGACAAGACGTCTGCAACACATTATTATTTAAAAATAAAAACTCGTTTATAATATACGTATCCCATCTAAAATAATTTGAAGTGGGAAAGTTCATAATACAATACGTGTCTTGTTACAACTGCTAACAATTACAAGTTGGGCAATTCTCAACGATTTGGCACCTGTCAAATTATTATAAAAGGTGATATAAAAATATATGTTAACATTCTTATGTGAAAGTAAAATTTATCCATAAATAATTTCGACGGGCTCCGCTAAGACGGCGATGAGTCGAAAAACTCAACTTTACAGGACGGCCGAAAAACCGTTTTTTTAAGGTTTTTATTTAATATCTCTTTATTCAAATGTTATATCGTTTCACTGTTTTCGGAAAAACGTGCCCCATTGTGTTATCAACATACGAGTATTTTTTAAATATGTAATAATGCAATATTTAAAAGGGGCAAGCTAAAAATTGTTCTTGTAGGGAAGATTTGCGGAGGGGAAGCGCACGGGAAGGCGATACACGGAGTTATCGCTGTCTTCAATGTCCTTCTTGAAATACTTGGAGATGATAAGTCACACACACACACTACTATGCATCACACTCACACACTCTCATCCTAGCTCCCTCACACACACTACTACACCGACACGCACACACCCACAATATCTATTATACTACTATACCTACTACTACTACTAGCCGATATCACTACTTTACCTGCCTCATTACGAGACACTCGCACATTACTCACACCACTACCTTCAATAAAATAAATAAATATACACAAATACCACCGGTAAATTAGGATAAGCATTGGAATATCTCAAGTGACTAGAATTCCCAACTGATATTATTTTAAGCATTCATTCCATGACCACTTCACTTAAAATGACCATACTCATACTTAGTGTTTATAGGAATTGCAGTTTTGTTTGAATATAATACAGATAACAAAATAAAATGCTTTTTCTCAAAAAGCAATTCAAATAAAGACAAATGGTAAAGATATTCATTCATTCTGTTAAAAAAATGGTTTATTAGTATACTTTTTCTCATGCATTAATATTGAATTGCATGTGACATAATTTTATTAGCTCTTCCTATCATTTTATCATTATTAGTGTCTATCCTCGCTATAGCTGATATGATACCTGTAATACTCACTCAATAATACCAAGTATGCAGTTATAAAATCATTAACAATTAATAATTTGTATTTTTAATTAGTTCATACATTACATTTCGCATATACGTAAAATACTAAGGATATTTTTCATTATAATTATAAATCTCCTTCATCGAATTATTATATTATTTATGATTATCTAACTATGATTATAGTAACTAGTGGACGATTCCAAAAAATTTTAATCCTTTCGTTTCTCTACTATTTTTATGATATTGTCTTTAAATTCTAGATTACTTGCGTTACTTGCGTTACTTACCTTACTATTTTTACGAGGTGCACTGACTGATATTAATGGGAAAATTTCCGCTATTCATTTTATAGAAGTCTTTAAAGTTTTCAAACCACACACTTAATTAACAAAATCACTATTCAATAGTGACTTCTCACAAATAAAACAAATCAGCTATTATATTTAAATTTGTATTACCGTCGCGTCGTCTCATCTTGTAGAAATACACAAAAAAATAATGTTATGGCGTTGAAAGTCTAAAGAATACTGAAACTTTTTGAAAAATATCACACAATAATTATAAGAGTGAATAAGCCCTTGAAAATATCAGGTACTTGAGGGTTTTTGGATTTTAAAAAATCAATGAAAAAAAAAACCATGAAACAGAAATATCAGTTCAATTTAATATAAAAGTATTTTTACCAAACCACTTGAACGATGTCCGAGGTATTAAGTGGTAGAATGAATGAATGTATGAATTCTAAGAATGGTTATTTAATTGAAATGATCAGTAAATGAAATAAATATTGATAATTAAAAATGACGATAGTATTTATTGTCATCCGCTTGTTTAGTTGCAGCTAATAATAAACTTCGAAGCCTCTGTGTGATTTATTGAAAGAAAAAAAAACTGTTTCTACAAATTTTCAGCTTGTTATGTCAAAATACCCTATTTTAATAATAATAGAGAATAATAGTTATTTAATGAAAAAAAATTTTTTTTTAAACATCTCACATATGTGGCAAGTTTTTAAATAAAAAAACAACCGGTAAATTAGGATATTAGTAATATATTATGTTCACAATACAATAGCCATATGACTTGACCACTTCACTGAATAAGACCATAAGAACTCTATTCTTATAATACTCACTACTTTATATTATCGTATTTATTGGAATTGCAGTTTTGTTTGAATGTAATACAAATAACAGGGTATTTCATCATTCTGTTGATTTTGCTGATAAAAACACACCTGTTGGAAATATTTGTAAAACCCAAGAACCACTTATAGTTTTTGGTTTCAAAAGTGTTGATAATCCACCAATATTATTACAAAGCAGGGAGTCCTTGTTTCGGCCACTTTTAAAAAAAATATTACTTTTTTTATTAAATATAATCACTGAAAAATATGTTTTTCGAAATAATAGTATTAAATTATTATTAAAAATGAAATTATTTTAGTAAAGTAGAGTTTAAACAAGTGATCGTGAATAAGAAGAAGTATTGCGGCATCCCTGAAATGTTTGAATCTTTTTTGAAATGTGTAATTGTCGGTGAGTATCGTATGAGTATTATAAGGCAGGAAGAAAGGGACTGATAGTGATGGTGGTGGGGAGTCATAGCCGTGTCTTATTGGTTACTAATACACACATGATTGTTCACACGTATATGGTGTCGGTGTGCGCAATGAAGACTAAGCTACCTGAAGATATCGCCTACAGTGTTTAGCAAATGAACGACTAAGAAGGCGATGTCTCCGTTCGTATTACTCGAGCGTCAAATTTTTCTCCCGTGGGCGATAACTCGAAACGTACCCCATAAGAAAAAACCTATCTTTCTCAATTTAAGCACTAGAATCGTGATTTTTGTCAGAATATGCGCAATAATTAATTAAATAATAAAATGAGAAAAAGTTAAAAAGGTAATATCCCGAGTCATATTACTCTTAGTCGAGCCCGTCGATTTAGTCACACAGTTTTCATTTCAATTTATTTTACATAGAACATTTATTACAGATTTTTATTTTCTGAAATAATATTAATTTCAGCATTCAATTTTTAAAGAGTAAAGAAATTTATTTGGTGTAACATCCACAATCATATTATGGAATTCCACCCAGACAATATCAAGAATTTAATATGAGAGTTTTCAGAATTTTTATGGAGATTTAAGATATTTAATTTATGCAATTTAATGCGAATTATTCATGGATACGAACGTGTATCAAAGAACATCAAAGTAAAAATAAAATATGCTGCTGTTTTCAAAGATTACACTGGATTTAAATCCCACTTTCAGTATATAGTATTATTGCACACAAGTTACACGATCTTTTATTTTTCAAAAACAAACCTAACCTAACCTACTCCAACATTTAACTGTTTGTTAATCTACATATAAGTAATACAGCAGATGTATTAACAAATATACTCTGAAGGACCCTTAATAATGTATATAACAACACAATCCTTTAGTTGTGGTACAGTTTTATTCAATTTTGAAATAATTGGATCGAAGTTGTATTTAGAGCGTAACAATTCAGCAAGGTCGGTTTGTCGACGATCTGGACATGCTAATGGATTCCTTCTACCATTGTCACCACATTTCATTAAAACCAAATTGATTCAAATGCACTCTATTGCCACTCTTCTCTACAATAATATTGTACAATCCTAGATACCGTGACGAAACACGACAATGGACAACTCACGCTTGATAAAGAGTACATATTAAATAATTTATATTGATTGCATGGCGGTCGGCTTTCGGCAATGTTTTTGGCCTAAAGCAGTTCGTGCATGTAGATTTTTTTACATTGATATCTTGTAATAATAAATTCTTCACACCTTGAACTCGAATGATATACATAATTACACATTATCAGCAACAATGTGGGAAGTGATCTATGCTATGAGCCTGGAGGTTCGATCCAATGAAATGAAATTATAATGTGGTTCAAGTATTCATTTTCTTGGTGTATAAATGGCGTATAAAGTATATTGATTTATAGCCGTTGTATACAATTCCACATGTTATTAAATGGCCATCGAAAACCGGCCACGCCTCTTTAATATTGCCACATTTTATAATACAAAATACTACATAATATTATCAATTATACAATTTGTATTAAATACCTCAAAAATTGCAATCGATTCGGGCTCAGCCGATACCACCGATATATTAGCAGGCTATACATTTGGATGTATAAATATCATGCTGGCGGACCAAGCAGTTGAGTTTGTCTGAGGCAACATTGTAATCAAGGTAACAGCAATGAAGAGCGATGTACACCTCTATCGAAAATTCAGATAAGCTGAAATTTAGCGCGCTTAAAAAATTTATGTTCTCTCAGTCAGATTCGTCTACTTGGTCGGCTATCTTGATATTTATCCCAATTTCATGATTGTAAAATTAATACTAGGGTGATTATCAAGTCACCTTTTCGATGATCCTTCATAATAAGTTATGTATATCACCAACAGGTTAAATTCAAATAAATTAACAACATGTACTAAAAATCCCTTAAGGCTTATATGATATTCTGTTATTTATAAATTTTATTTTCACTACAATAGATATAGGCTTTTGTATATATCAAATCAAAATGTGTTAAATACTATGGTGTGGTTTTAAATCCTGCACATTGTAATTCTCAAAAAGTATGTTAATTAAAAAAAAATGTTGTTTATTTTATAACCTATGTAATAATGCGTTTTTATTATTTTAAAACGCTCCACCAAGAATTGTTTTTATAAAATTTGATTCAATCAATCGTTTATTGTTTTCATCAAAGCATGCACATATTTATAGTATCAGATATTCCGCTTATTATTTGTTCATTTCCATTGTAAACTGGAATGAAAAGCTACTGCGTGTCCAGTGTAATATTTAAAGCTTAAATCCGTTAACAGCTGTATTGACTTTTTTCTACGGTGCATTCGTGTTTGTATGGAATTATTTCTAGTGTTAACGAATGCATTGCCTATATATGTTAATCCTATTAAAATCCCAATAATCAATCACAGGATCCCATGCGAAACTCCCTTGATAATTAAAATTATTCGAAATACAAAAAAAACAATCACTTAATCATATAAATTATTGCATATAAAATAACCTTCAAATTTATACGAATTACATTAAATAGCAATCAAATCCCACTTATGTATAGTATACCAGTTTTGGATTTTATTATGCAAACTCATTCTTATTGTATTTTTTTAATATTTAATCTAAGCAATTGGTGATCTTAATGACCTTTTTCTCGCTTTTTGAAAGACCTCGTTTCTGCAAATTACACACATGCATTCTGTTTGGCCTCGTAAAATTAATATAAAAAAACTGCAGTTTATTGTTGGAATTTTATTTTTACGAGCTGAATCACTCCGATGTATTAAACAATGTTCGATTCCAAATTTTTAATCCGATTGTACAAATTTACTTTTTAATTTAAGATGCTCGGTTATCATATAAACATATCAAATAGATGCGATCATCTTTATAATACTGAAGCAAAAACCGATTTTTTTTAAATGCAATAAATATACGCTTTTTAATTAATCTTCTCTCATAGTTCTGTTGTGAAATGTGTGCGTTATTATCCGACACTAATGCGTCGCCTTTACAGATTGTTATTGGCCGATACCATGTAATTTATAGAGCTATTAACTTTATATTTTCTATTAGAATTAATTGTACATAAAACGGTAAATTGAATATTCCCCGCATCGGGAATATGTATGCAATTTTTAATGGCCACGCTCACAATGCTGATGTGAATTTTAATCTCTCTTAATTTTAATAGTACAATCAACTTATATAATAGCTCAAAGGATAACCACATACATGGCTGCAAACACTGGTTATTGATTCGAATCTTACTATCAATCGAATAATACTAATAAATGATTATTTTGGACCGATTGGTCCTTCCAACCTAGATTTCCTAAATTATAATATAATACTTAGTTGACTGTTAAGACCTTTAATAAGTTTATTTGGGGAGAACATTGGTTAGGTTAAGTTATACATTGTAGAATTGTTAACAACGATATTATATAATAAATAATTTTTAGTTACTCTTTCTATACTGTCTATATAGATACATACATATTATACAAAATATATTTAATTGAACTTTAAATATTTTAAAGGCCATAAAAAACATTTTAAAACGGGCCAAATTATTTTTTCTTATACAAAAATAATTTATTATGAGATTTTGAGAATTTTCGGTTATTATTAATGAATGAGTACATCAAGTTAGTATCGTATGGCAACACTGCTCACTTAATTTGCGTGGTTCGTTGACCTGTAATATATTAAAAAAATATCAATGATTTTTTTTTTGTAGTCGTATTGGCATTAAAAGAAAGCCTTGATTATGTATATGTTTCTTTTGCTGGGATATTTTTGGATGAATGAAAATTTAATACATATTTAGGATCTTCTTTTATAGTTTTTATGGAAAATCTATCTAATACTTGCTTTAATCACGTAAAAATAACTATTTGTGTTGAAATCCCTGTTGATTGTTAGAGTTTGATTGGTTAGTTAAGAGGGTGTAATACTGATTCATGAATGAGTCAGTGACATATTAAAACAATGAATGGTGGTGTCTTAACGGGTCAGCAGCAATTCCACCCACGTGTAATGTATTCAGTACTCATAGTGTTAAGTAATGACTTTTACGCACGTGTATCAAATGTATGCGTGTGTCTTGTTGTATAAACTACAAACACCCACGTCCGCCATACACCTCATTTTTGCATTCCAACTACACCTTTACTAGAAACACTATTCGTAATTTTTTATTTATTATTATGTTGGTACATTGATCTTACTGTATTAGATTATTTATTATTTTGCACTTCATATATCATCGATGACCAATTTATACACTAATTTATTCAATGCATTGAAAATCAAATCCTTTGCGACCTTTGTTCATTCATTATTTTGTACAATTTTTATATACCTACATACTTTTGCTTGAGGCGCATACTGATGAATATTATAAAACGTAAAGCTTATTTTTAATTTATATTATTGTAGAGTAAATAAAGTAAATACCATGACGAGATCCCTTGTAAGGGGTTGGCTAGGCCACCCTGTCTTTTACAAGAGTATCCTAGTAGTTTCCCAGACCACCCTACAGCAATGAGTCCTTTATATTCACCAAGTGACACTAGTGGATAATTTTTCTCGGCGCCGTGGATCGAACTCGAGGGTCTCACTCACGAATTCGTGGGCCATAAGGCGGTTAAATAAAATATATAATTAGAAATGTTTAATAACAAGAAGATTCAGATAAAAATATAAATAAATCATTGTGTGCAGTGATCACTCAGTTTGATAAATAAAATCCGCGATTTTCTCTGATCTAAATCAACCAATCAAAAACCTTATCGGCTGGCCTGTCGAATTGATTTTATATACTGGTGGAATTTGTAATAGGTACATATCATTTTTTTTCTCACTGAAATGCATACTGAATATTATTTCATCCAAAAAAATATTTTTAAGCACTGTAATTAATATAGTTGCGTAATATAGGTAAAAATAATTATATAGGTATTATATTATTTTAATGCGGTATATACTTTCTAAACACCTTGTAGTGTAAGTACTGAATGAATGAGTCCGGTGGTGTTTCAACAACAACTGCATACAATTGAGATCAGACGTCTGCATTGGGAAATATAATATCCGACCATTTGATCTAATTTGAGTCGCACTGACTCCGATATATTATTATATTTATTACATATTATTATATATTTTACATTCTGCCAAATATGATAAAAAATAAAACTGCCTTTTTGCAGACGTAGAGGACACAGAAAGTAATTCAAACCGAGAGTTATAGCCATTTCTGGTGTATGATATTTTCTCATATCACCATGGATATTGGCAGCAGTCCAGAGCAGTATAGAAATCCGATACTCGCAATGACTATCCCTCTTTTCCGGACAAAACTAATTGCTCGTGAGCGATTAGTGACACTTCTCTTCCATATGTCCTTCCCTTTGATAAATTACTTCATATATATCGACACTGTAATAATATAGTGCAGGCACTTTAGCATTAAAATTAAGACAACCTCGGAATTTTGAGATAATACACTGTAAAATTATATTCCAAGACCTCCCAAAAGTCTTCTAAAGTTTACAAATGTTACAAATATTAGTTTTCTCATTATCTCGATTTGTATATTATCTTGTTCTTGGTATCTTAACACACATTATAATATAGATTATAAAAAAATGTTAAATATTTTTTCATACGTTCAACCACTTTTGAAATAGAGGACTTAAAATTTACGAAGATAGTCCAAACCCTAGCAATTTTGGTGTGCACCATCGCTAATGATTTTGATCGAAAAATCAGCATCCACTTGTTCTTCTAATCTTCAATATTCCTTTTATATTTACCCACTGTATTATTCTATTAATCCTTAAAATCTGTGTATTGTATTAAATTCATATCTTGCGTAAATTTTCAGATACACTTTAGAAAAAAATCGATCATTGTATAAAATAAACGTAGCTACTCATTTAAATTAAATAAACATCATTATGAAGTATACGTCCAAGTATCTGAAACGGATTAATAGCGTATATTGAGGTTCCATTGTATAATATTTAATCTTGTGGGACACTTATATAACAATAAACTAAGCATTGCTTAAACCGAAGTATTCATAACAATACATTATTTACCCAAATTAACATCGAGTATGCTTTGTGTTGTTAATGCACTTAAGCTAAAACCGCACACTTATTAAGCATTTCCATTTATTTAGTTAGTTCTAATTATTCTACAGTATTTGTTTATTGTGCTTAGTTAATTTTGTAATATTTCCTGAAGCCAACCTTTTCACGTGGCCGTAAATTTAGACTCGCACGCTCCAAAGATTTATGACTACGCTGTATTTATTTTTTCTCTCTCTGGTTGTTTATTTCAATTTTCCGGCATTCTTATTATCATCAAGTATTGTCATTATTTTTAATAATAAGGATTTAATTATATTATGTAGCTACTAAAATATGTGGAAACATTGTAAAAGGCGCTCGTTTTTCGGGGATAATAAATTTTAAAGCGGCTCAGGAAGGCTTTCGTTGTTTTTTTGCTGCATCACGTTGATCCAGGCTTCCGGAAACTGTAAGCTTTTCAAAAACCTCCGTAACAATAGGGAAGGCTATCATTTATTTTTCAACCACCCCTAAAACTGTCGGGGTTATTATTGTGATAAAATTAACCCACTCCATTCGGTTTCCATCACGTATGATAACTCAGCTTGGACGCGAAACAGATGGCTTTCAATATTATCTCAGCTCGTAACATTCATCGCGAATCTTTGTTTAAGTTTCACAGAAATAATAATCGATTCTTAGCATTGTACTGTATTTAAAATAATAATATAACCTACCCCACGCGCACATTCTTATTTGTATGATACCAAAGTTTCTGTGTCTTGAATATACAAACTTGTGGTTTTAATGCGAGTATGAATAATCCAAAGCGCTTGTAACAACAAACTGAGCTATTCTCACACCATACCAGGTATTTCCATATAATACCTGCATCTAGGCTTTACCATACACCATCCAATGCATTTGTGAACCAAACTGAAATCTACACCGTTGTCTGAAACTAGTTCTGAAATATGGTAAGCAGATATAACTTGCCCATCTGAAACTGAATTTAATAATGTAATATTCGATACGTGAATAACAATCCTTTAACGTTACTTGTAACGTGTTACGTGTGTGTTTTGCAGTGTAACCAATTAGAGCCGTTTGTCACATACCTTACAAACAACTTTTCATTTAAAAATATATTTAAGTGTAGTGTAAAAAGATAAAAACCAACTTAAAATTAATATGTATATTTGATATTTAATACTTTCTGATCTTGTGTAAATTTATTTACTTTTTTACGTCACGAGGAGTTTTTATTTTAGAGAGGGTTTTTTTTATACACAACAACATGTTAATTTTCTGTCGGTGATCTTAACTATTACTAGTTACACAGCTCACCGTAATTTAATTAATTATCCCCTCAGTATTTACCTTACAATCCAGGAAATCAGAGTAAACCTGTATCAAGACGATCGATCGGGATTTTATTAATATTATTCCCAATCTCCCAGTGGTAATAACCGATCAAATCAATTTTAAAATTCTTGGCTTGAGTGGGATTTGAACCCATCAGTATTTGTAGCCACGTTTTTTATCCCCTTAGCTATTACGCTGGCTAATTTAACGAATTGTTCAAACTATTACAGTTATACAGATCACCGACAGGGCGGCTCTACCTAACCGAATAAATTCACCTCAATTTGCAAGAAGCAAGGATTTTATAAATTTCATTCGGCAATAACGAACTCTGTCAACTTAATAATATCTATTATTAATTTTAGTCTCACCATAAATCTTATCAAACAATTTAGTTTTCGTGTCATTTTATCAGAAGTCTACTTTATTATGACAATAGCATATATGCTTAAAATTGTCGTTCTGTGGTTGAAACGATATAGTTTCAAGACCATGTTACATCAGCATCGCTTAATGTACCCTCTATTCTGTGAGTTTTCACTGAAAATCCACACAAACTTCAAGGATCGTAACACTTCCTTCATAATATTCTATGTGCACGTTACAGTGAGGTTTTGTTATTCTTGCCACATGTTGTTTTTCCGACAATTTACACGCTCAAAGTCTTGTACATATAATGTTTTACAACTCCATCCTACAAACGGTGAATTTTTAATGTCGGCATCCCGCATTTGATACAATGATTCGTCATAGTCATATTTAATTTCATATGAGACCTGCCTAACGCACCGAATTATCAATTCCAATCGATCAACTTCAATTGACATTCGTTTGCTATCCTTTGTGGCCAATATGTGTAATTAAAACCACTACTAGTATACAAGACGTTCAATTAATGTCAAATAGAAATTTTATTAAATTATTGTAAAACCTAGGTTCTAAGATCCATATACATATTTTGATCTTACAAATCAGCAATTCGATAGTCGAAATTTAAAATTAAAACATGTATTTTGTCTCTGCATAACTGGATTCCAATAACATATATTTTTACATGGATTGAAATGGTTGTGATGTATTTATTTCAACTGAAAATAATTTAATTATATTCAAATTTATTTATATTATTTATGCAGTATATCTTCACTGAGTTTCGGGTCATTCACAAAGCCAGCCACGTCTGATTTAATTGTTGGGGGTTGGAAATCTTGTTTTTTATGGTGAAAATCCATTCAGAATTTACCTCACGTAAACAATTCGTCGTCGCGTCGCCCACATAGTTCCTTTAATAAGAGCCAACAATTTATCATCTAAACTGGAAACTTTCCCTCGGCCTCACTATTTTTAACCAAATATTGTTCAATGCCCACCCTTCACAAGATTAATCTGCGGAACTCTCGCTGCATGAAAAATATTCCTCATATCGGACCCCATCGGCGATTGAAATATTCTCTCTTCAACAGTATTAATTTAATAATATAACATATAATTTAAACATACGAGATAGGAAACCCAATTTAAGAATAATATATAAATTCTTATTCAAATCCAAATGTTTATTATGTATGTATGCATCAAAAAATCTCTTGTAGCACGGGAGTTGAAGGCGCTGACTTATTTACGCTCCACGATCTGAAGAATTCCACTTATTCAGTAGGAGATTAGAGTATTATATGAAATATTTGGGTGTGGTTATATTCCCACAGTATTGTTTGATACCAAAGCATGCACGTTGAGTAAAAATTCTTACGGCGGCCTACTCAAGTGGAAAACGTATCGGGATTTTTGATAAAAAAGAACCCAATCTCGGACGTGTATCGTGTATAGGAATCTTGATTTGTTCACGTCGTCAATCAAACCCAAAGCCTTGTATATATCTGACCAATAATCTTATCTAATATATCCAATTAGGCATCAAAGGGCCCTGATCCTGCTGCGCTTTCTTATCTCTTCTCTGCCAAGAACCCTCTGTGACTTCCTATGGGTACACTGTTATGAAACCACACTTGATTAATATATACATATCATTAAAAAAAGAAAATAAAATTGTTTAGACTGGGGAACCTCCCTTTGAATTATTCCCACTGAACAAAAGCACATTTGAAATATTTTTGTAGACCTGGTATAATATTTTTATATCATAAGTTTTATACAAAAATCATAACGTGCATATAGAAGTGTTACATACTGGATTAATGGTTAAATCGAAATAATCCCGAAAAATTAATTATCTCATTACACCAAACACCTGGTGCGGGAATCGAATATGTTTAATTCTATGCAATATATGTATTTCTAATCATTTCTTAAATTTCTTTTTTATTTTTGGATCGGGTTTATTAATATTTAAAAGGGCCTTTACGGATCAATAATAAGTTCCGATTTCTTCATGAAATATAAGATTTTTTTTCGTATAAATACATCATACACGATACTAATAAAAAATATTCTTTTTTTTTCAGGTGAGCTCTTTGATTTCATCACGATAAGTCGTAGTATTCTGCTAAAATAGTAAGTAGTGTATGATTTGCGCATTTAAATTTTATAAACCTTGCCAATTGTAGGACAATCGGTAAAGTGAGAATCGCCGCCGTTTTATGTTTCAATCAGACTATAAAAAAAATATATATATATTTTGATATTCGATATTGTTGTTATGCGATGGTTATTAAAACACGTACTGTAGTAAAATAAAAAATAAGCCATTAAATAAAAAATACTCAAGGGCATATGCATAAGTACTATTTGTATAATAATTACTTTATTTGCCTTTTGTTCCTACGCACTAACGGTTGAGTAAATAACGTATTGACATTGTATACTTTTCAAGGAGGTTTTTTTATATAATCAAAATATAGTAGTAGTAATTATCCACAGCCCAACTTTTCCATTCGATATACTAATTACAATTTCATAAAAATGCTTAGAACGTATCAAATTAGGTTACACACGTTTCATTAAACATGTTTTTTTTTCACATGCTCCATATTGTACACCATTTCGCAATAACCGGTATCGTAATTCATACAAAACGTGGTCATTTGTATATTGTATATTCGATATTGACTTGTATAATATTTAATCCCTTGACCCAAAAATATGTATGTATGTATCATTTGATAATAATAATTCTATTTCAACCCTTCTTCCGGAAAAATATATTCGAAATGTGATGCTTTAATTTAATTTGTATCTCTACCATTAACGAAGGTGATGTTTTATTTATTCCAATCTAAAATCCCTTCTCCGTTTCATATTTAATTAGAAAGCCCCCTTGTAATTTGACTCGGTTAGTAGCCCCCCTTTCGTAAACAATAAAATGTCAACAATTGTGTTAAATTGAGCATGACCAAAGCGATCTTAGCTAACATGTCAACAGTGGAGTTCGAGGGCGTAGTCATAATTGAAATCGTTAAAGACGGGCGGATCCCATTAATGACTTATTTGGTTAGGAAGTTCTCCGATTACTCGTATTAAATACAACACTCTATAATTAGAATTCTAATCCTGCAATGGGGATTTGTCTGATATTATTTCAATTAGAGTTTTATTTTCACCGTGCTCTAATTGACATCTGACCGACAGCGACCCGAGTGACTTGCACTAGAAATGCCAAGCCACAAGATACACGTCTTTATTACGATTGTCCAATAGCTCCATTGTTAAATTGTTATTTTCTGACCTCATTGTGTCCTCAATACGGTAGCCAGTATATATAAAAATATACCCACCTATATAAAAATAAGACTAATCCTCACGGAAGGCCACAAGTGGTTGTGTGTCTTGTCGGCAATGCAATGACAGAAATAAAAATAATATTATTTTATTTACTTCTTTGTAGATTTTATTTCATTAATTTATAATTATTAATATGACCGTTTAAATGTGTTTTTAAAAAAATAGTGTTATTTTTTTACGTATATATTATAACTAAGAATTTCCCCATCCAATTAATTGTTAAACTAATAAATAAGTTTTTGGGACATGTTATAAAATAATCGATAAAATTTCCAATCTCACAACAAACATTACTTGCCATTTTTATGATAAGTTTGCTACCGTTTTCTATAAATTTTTAATACTTTTAGTTTTGCTTGGGAAATTTAATTGGGAACAAAATAAAACAAACAAACTGAAAATCTTTAAACACTTGTTCATATCATAGGGAAAATAATACTTTTTTTTTTCATGTAATTTTTATCTTATATTAAGTTAAAAAAGTTTATTAGTGAGTAATATTCTTGTAATGAATTCTTCCCAGCTTCATTAATTAGCTCTTTAGCTTAAATGGCGTATTCAATGGGTTCACAGTAGATTAGTCGAGTTGATTATTTTCATTTCAATACTTGGTGGTCGAGCAATCCAATGGGCGCAGGTTCGAGTCCTGTACAAGTCTTGTTCAATTTTCAATTATATATTTTTCCATTGATATAACATGTCCCTGTGGTATTTCCATTCATAAATTGTGTAGTTGTAGATGTATTACCCAACATCGTCAGTTTCCTTTGTCGTCGGTCGTGTTGTTGGATTTGAATCGATCTTGATTGGACTCACATATGTATGTTCATACATTGGACACACTTCTTACGAAATAAATTACACTACTACATTATTTCTTCAATAAATATATGCTTATAACACTGCAATTTCCAGCTAACGCCTCGGTGAACAAATAATTAATAAATATTTTTAGCTCTGTGTCGCATGTGTAGGAATTAATCTGATTGTTTATTTTACTAATAGAACATGTAAAAACCCTATTTCATTTGGTATGTTTTTACATAAAGCGACCGTATGAATGTTCAGCCAAGAATCGATAAATTGGAAATGCCAGACTTATTTAGGTTTGCCATAAACTCTTTAACTGCCCAAGTACTAAAGAAAAACAGTTCGCATTTTCAATTAACTATTTTATCGTCTGTCAATGAAAATCCATCACGGGGGTCTCCAGCATATAGTACATTTCATTCTAGTAAATATAAGTGTGTTAAACTAGCAGAATCCCGATTGTATCGCCCCATAAAAGAAGACTTATATATGGCCACTTTTACGAACCTACACTGCGATTAGACAGTTTCATTTCAAACAATGCTCGCAAAACTTACATTAGCCTCCTCGTAAAATAGGGGGAGATTTTCAAATCCAATATGGACATATTGCCTGCTAAATGCACGTCTTTATCAAATCGAATTTCGTGTTCAACGGTAGTAAATTTTAACGACCGTATGGGAATAGTGTACTCTATTATTTTATATAAAATATGTTTTAGTGTTTTTCCCGGCGTGCAGATTTTCCAGTAAAGTTTTCCACCGCATCGTTAATGACATGCTGAAACGGTGTTGGGGACGAACACTGAAAGACTTGTGTATTTTTATTTTCCCTCCACGATTATTCTATGAATATGGAGTATGGTTCAGTTTAGTTCAGTCCAACGCAGTTTTTCTTTCTTACACAAAGGAAACTCATCGCGACGCT
Organism: Agraylea sexmaculata; assembly: GCA_022606485.1. Lineage (NCBI taxonomy): Eukaryota > Metazoa > Arthropoda > Insecta > Trichoptera > Hydroptilidae > Agraylea > Agraylea sexmaculata. The sequence goes on along the minus strand of JAGTTH010006014.1, from coordinate 73,587 downwards.
CCAAGAGCTTCGACTTTTCATACAAATTACCATGTTTTTCACACGGACCTATTCCTGTTCTTGCCTGTGAAAAATGTCCTGTATGAATTGTAAATATGAGCTCGTATAAAAGAATCTCTCGTATTTACTATCTCTTCTTCCCGCAAACCTCTCTCGAATACAAATTCTTTTCCATAACCATCATACTTCATTTATATTAAAATCTAATATCACATATTATATGAAATTAGTTATTACTCACACGTATAATTCTTAGTTAAAATAGTTTATGGATGGGCTTCAAATAAAATATAAAATATATTTACATAGCTGATATAGGTAGTAATCTAAAAAATTACATTCTTGTTCACGACGTTCGTAAATTAAAGAACTCAATTGGTTTTCCTTTGTTAAAATAAATAAGCTATTCTATTTTTTTTAAATTGTACTAAAACACCAATAAAGTTCATATTTTCAAAATTTACTCTCGTGCAATTGCTTCAGGCTATACTTTTATTTTACTTTTTACACATGAATAATATTATCCATATCGTTTGACAACTCAATTTCAAATATGACTTTAAATGTGCATAAAATTGTAGTCGTAGTATATGTATCTTTCGAATTGTGATCTAACGTCGTTTTATTGGAGCGTCAAGACGTCAGATTCTATATTTTAAAATTTATGAGTTTTGAAAAATGCCATATCGTAAAAGGTCTCCTCAGATCTGAACTATTATACGACTATACATACTTCAGACAGTAGTTTTTGGATACTATATTTATATTTAAGCGGGGCTGGTCTTTATAATGATAAATTTATAATTTACGGCGCATTTGTCCTACAAGATGATTGCATTGTTGGATAGGGAGAAAAAGCTGTTCTTTATGCATGTACTGCTAAGAAAACCAAGATAAATCAAAGGGCCTTAACTCCACCCAACACGTTCCGACTTCTGGTAAAATATACTACATACATTTCTTTCAGCTAGCTTCCAATTTACATAAAGGCCGCCAAAGGGAGTCGGTCTAATCTATGTCAACGATTTGATCATGACGAATGGTTCTGACTCGATATCAACAAGGGAATTTCCTCAATCAAACGCACACTACTACCATAAAAAATAAATATAAAATTCTGCACTTATTATAATAAATAAGAGTTTCGTTTGAATTATTTTTACGGTTATATATAAAGCAATTATTTTTCGTTCAACGGGAGCTAAAAGCTGTTAGTGTTACACAATAGGATTATTTAATGGAAATATTTATAATTCAGAAAGCATACATTCGATATAAAAATAACAAGCAAACATATGTGTCGCAGTACCAAAATTTACTATAAATAATAAAAAATATACAGGATGGACTTAAATTAACTAAGAATATTTTAAGGGGTGGTGGAGTATCTCAAATATAACCGCAAAAAATTACTATTATACTAATTTAAAATTACGTATTTCGAAGACACATACATACGTGACAGTCCCTACTGAGTATTTCAGAAATTATTTATTTATTCTTAATTAATAATAATTAAAAAAAAAATCAGTTCAAGTCCACTCTGTATAAACTCCAAAAAATTCATTAAGTGCAATGTATCATTTTTATTTTCTATTAAATTAGTAACTATAAAAATTGACATAGCGCATAATGACCACTATCATTTATTTATTTTAAGCTCCATGGAGATTTTGTGGGAGGATCTTTTTGAGAGGGTTTTTTTATACACAACAACGTGTTAATTGTCTGTCGGTGATCTTAACTATTACTATTTACACAGGTCACCGACTCAATAATCAGTATTTACCTTACAATTCAGGAAATCACAGTAAACCTGGATCAAGACGATCGATCGGGATTTTATTAATATTATTCCCGATCTCCGAGTCGTAATAACCGATCAAATCAATTTGGAAAAAAATTACTTGAGTGGAATTTGAACCCATCAGTATTTGTAGCCAACGCTGGTAATGCTATTATGAATTATCTATGAAAATTCGCCAATCCAAATTAAAAATAAAACCTTGCTTAAGAATATTTGTCAGATATTTAAAAAAAACTCATTTTCCGTATTGTTTGAAATAATTCACAATAATGAAGTAGTCGATAAAGTCTGTATTAGTTCACACTTCAATTTCAGCCCACAGAGTGATGGATCACCAACTGAACGCCTACTATGCTTTAAGGCGGCGCCTACCACCCCCTGATCCATTCGCCCACTACTTCTACTACATTACAACAATAAGTTTATCAGATCAGCCTCTACCTCCCGCTGGCTCCTCGTCTGGCTTCGACAATCCCAAGAGACAATTTTAAAAAATATATATATATTCGACCGGCTTTAACATTAACCACGCGTTCAATAACCATCTACGCTTATATGGACAATGCTTGTTAATCGATAATTTATTTGAATGTAAACCCAATAAGGAATCCCTCCAGATTTACACCAACAAAATATATATAATAAGAGTTGGCTACAAATATTATGTAAGCGTGTGTGAGCTTTTCACGTGTCAATCAAAATGGTGGACGCCCTATGCTTCCGATTGCTGCCTAAATAAACACTTCAACCCACATTTCTACGACTACATCAAGCCTTCCTTGTCAACATATTTCCACTGCCCATATCCTCATATTTGACATCCTTCTTCTACTTTTGAAACGTGTTTGGTCTAGATAAAAGGATTTACGTTTAAATCGTCCCACCAATAATATTTATCTAAAAAAAATCATCCTTTAGTTCGCCACAGCATATAACATCAATTATAATTATCCGTACCTATATGGTAATGGAGGTTTAAAGTGGTTTAATTATATTATAGAGAGTTAATATTTGTCCATAAAAGGCGATTCTAAGATTTCACCGTCTATTGACTTATTAAATATAATATTATCATAGTGTTTGTTGTAAATCAAGTTCCACTTTCAAAGCCGCTAATAGATTGCTTATCTTTCTTGGCGCTTCTTTTCAGATCGTCCCTATTGGATTAACTGGGTTTTTTATTATTATTAAGAGAAAACAGACGTCGGGAATACCAGGGAACCTACATTTCTGATGGAGTTTTTTAGGGGGGTTTTTAGACACAACAACGCGTTAATTGTTTGTCGGTGATCTTAACTATTACTTAATAATCGCCTCAGTATTCACCGTATAAGAATCCAGGAAATCAGAGTAAACCTGTATCAAGACGATCGATCGGGATTTTACTAATATTATTCCCGATCTCCCAGTCGTAATAACCGATCAAATCTATTTAAAAAAAATTGACTTGAGCGGGAATCGAACCCATGACCAGAGTATTTGTAGCCACGCGTCTTATCTTATTGTGAAAATAGTGACCACATTATATGATTAATATTAAATATGTCATTATGCGTGCTACACTCTTCTTATCTGTAACAACATATAAAAAAACGTGCTATGCAAGATGGGGTCGCTGTATTTACATCCCTTATTTTATATGAAAATCATTAGTTCAGTGATTTACCTAACAATATATTCAATTATGCTTTAAACAATATAAAGACAATCTGCAGTATGATCGATCAAAATTACAGTGTGCTTGTATTAACCATTTCCTGTGTTCGATTCTGAGAAAGCTGTATGATAATTATGATAGAATATTCTACGAAGACTGGATCGATTCATAGAAGTGGTTTGAATACAAGAAGTGTGAAAATTGTAGTATCCCGCCCGCCTACGTGTTACTTATTTTATTTATAAACCCACAGGTTCTCAGCACCAACTCCTTGAATTTCGCTCTTATTGTCCCTGTTGTGTGGGTGTACAGGTTCGATACCCGGTTACTGTGGGACCAAGTAAACTTGACTCATTGACAGAAGAGATCCCATATGGACGATACCACACAACAACCCTGCCACAGAAAATACCATAATATTCTCAAACATTTAGTATACAAAATTATAAAAATATCTCTCAACGTAAGACAAATTAAAAGAAGAACTGCTAAAATTGTCCTTTCCTATCTTGGTTTTTCGTCAGTAAACAAATTGTGGCATTTTTGTCTGACTAAAATGCAAAAAGTCTTAAATTATGACTTTTTTAATAGAAACATTTAAATCATTATTATTTCTTTCAGCTTGGTTGGGGTACATAAAGAATTATTAGTTAATTAATTAGTATCTGAGGATGACTGCATATTAGTAGTCGAAATTATACTCACACATATTTAAAAAAATGTGTAAGTTACATTCAATAAATTTATTTAATTATGGAATTCCACACAGACTTCAACACTATCAACAAATAATTATTCGTTTATGAAAAATTAATTAGAACAATTTCATATGGATGTAATATTTTATGTTCAGCATTCATTTACCCCATACATACTAGTTTCCCATAAATAAATAAAATAAAATGTTAAATTGCAAACCCAATAGCAATTTCAAATCTACCATTTGAGAAACATCCTTGGTCTTTTAAAAGTTCACATGCCATATTCGAGTACTTTGTTCGGCGCCATGTACACAATGTACCGAGAGATTGTTTGTTCGTCTTTTACCTTATTTATGTGGCTATAAGTCCCAATGTAACTACATTCCTCGTCCAATGAATGTATAATAACTTGGCTACAGATGATATCAACCCGGTGTAGAATGACAAGTGTCCAAGTACGATTGATCGATGGACGACCGCAATATTCGTTATTCAATAGAAGTCAATCGAGATCAGATCATCTTCTATTCAATTGCACGAATGTCGTAATGGGAAACTGATATCGGTAAATTGATACACTTACGTGTAACCACTTTGGGTAATTTTCATTAAGAATTTCATTTTTGATACGGATTGGTGTTTCGTAACCAGTCTATAAAATAATGTCACCATACGAAGTTGCTCAATCACATATAATATAAATTGAGAAGAATGTAAATGAAAACCAGACTGTCTAATTTTATTTCTCTCGAAGGTATAAAATTAGCAAACGTGTGTTTTCGACTCGGAATGAAAAGACTGTCAAGAGCAAATTTATAAACTGCACTAAATCTCAACCCAGTGTGAATTCTTACTAATTAAACTGAATCTCTCTACAAGATATTTATGAAAAAAAAATATTATGTAGCAAGTACAGACGATTTCTATATCAGATTTACGTCAAGTTTCTTGTCACATTCACTCTCGACAAGCTCTGAATTTTAAACTGTTTTTTTTATTATTTTTTTGTCGTTGCCAAGTTTGTTTCAAATACTACGTAAAATTATTTATATTTGGATACACACTCCTTTTTAACCATCGATATATATTTTTACACCAGTAGTAATCATGAGTGGTTCTTTTGGCTTCATATAAACACAGTCAACATTCATTTCCAGCGCTGAATTTATGAATAAAGGAGACTTTCCTCTTGCTTTTCATTCGTGAAGCTCACATGCAAATTTGTCACGAGCTGACACAGAGAAAAGGGGAACACTTTTGAATGCATTCGGCATGAATTTAAAAGACTTTCGGCCGAATTTCCCCAGAATATTAATTGCTTAAAGGAGACTTGTGGTCACGAGGAACACGATTCTGCCACTATGGATGAATATTCACGATTGAAAACAAAAAAAAAACACAATTCACGTTTGTGTTAAAAGCGAAAACGCGATGACTTGTCACTTACAAATAAGATTAAAAGATGCCTTGCGTGTATCAGCATTAATATTCTGTCGTATGTTCGGAAAGTTCATTCGAAATTTTAAATCGTGTTTCATTCTTTTTTTCCTACAATCCATTGCGAAAATATTTTGTATATTTTTCAACAAGATTTATGTATCCGAAATATATTATTAAAAATTAGTGTTAACACAGTCTCCTGACCTTTTAACAAAAATGATATTTTGTGTCATAAAAGTTCAAATTCCTTTTATTATCTAGGCATAAAAAACAAACTATTGTAGAATTAGACATAATGGTGAAATTTTAACGTAATATTTCGAGCTAAACATCGTCAAAGACTAATAAAGATGACTAATTTAGACTAATAAACTAGTCATTATCATTAGTCTGTTCGGAAAGTCATCAGATAACAAAATGTTCTTTACAGGAGTATATTTAATTTTAATTTGGATTATTTTTTAAGGAAGATATTATTATATTTATCATCGCAATTCTTGATGATATTAATTACATTTTTTAAATATTAATCAGTGCCAAAAATACTTCGATTATAATTATTTTTTCCCATATTCCCTTCCATACACTCCTATAATCCATACTTAAATGACTAAAATAAGTTCTAGTGAAAAACGCTTGTACAAAAGTCACACCAGCAAATTGTCCATGCCAAATTCAATGACGACATTTCAAAAGCGGAATATGTTATTTTATTTTATTCGGGTTATATTAAATCACAAAATAATCCGAATCGAATTGCCGCAACCGTTCGCTTCTCTAATGACTAATGACAGACTTCTTTAAGCACGCAATATCCGAATACATCACGATACAAACACACGTGGGATGCTCCATTATCATCGATTTTATCATTTCGAAACAACTTATAATGTGCCACAAAAATAAGACGATTCACCCGTTGTTATTGCGAAAGTTATTGCAAATTTCCAAGTGAATATTCGTGACGAATGCATACGGAAAAGGATTCGCGCCTTGCGAAATTGCACACTAACAAAAAATATTATACAAAAATTTAAATTTTCATCTGTATGAAATAATATTTTTTAATAGGACGGTGAACGGAATTATTCATCGCTTTAGGAGATGTTCTCGTGCCGTTCGATTTGCATAAACACTATTCAAATATTGATACAAATCATAATGGTGAAATGATTTTTGTGCCATCATCTCAGTGTCGCCGTTACTTGAAATAATAATATGTTATTTGAAAATTAGCATACACTTTGAAACATTGATGTGATTTCTCTTTCTCCACCATCGGGTTTATTCAAATCACACACAATTACATATCATTCCGGTTAATGATTAGTTTGTAAATTTTGTGATGTGCGTAATAAGGTGAAAGTTAATTATTATCTATATTACAATAATAACGGTTTTGATCGAATCCGTTTGTATTAAATAAAAATACCAAACCATAATATTCCATTTAGTGGATTTGATAGTTTTCCTTAACTGGGAGATCGGGAATAATATTAATAAAATCCCGATCGATTATCTTGAACCAGGCATACTCTGATTTCCTGGATTATGAGGTATATAATATCACCGACAGACAATAAATGAACACCTTGTTGTGTCTAAAAACCAAATTAGTATAAACCCTCTTAAAATCCCCTCGTGGCGTATAAAAAACAATATTCCTATATTTTAAGAACTGAAAAATCGGTAGACCTGGCTTAAGACGATATAAAACATTTTTTTTTTTAATTTTTGTGTGTTTCGAATTATTTTCGAAGTATAATTGCATAAATTCTTGACTAGCTAAAAATATAATATGAAGGCTTTTTTTTAAATACCCATCCATTTATTAAAATAAAAGTCTATCATTCTCTCACTCTGTCCTCTTTTTTATAGTAATAATTTTCAATACAAATCAAATGCCTAAATATATTTAAAGTGCATATAGTTTTTTTTTATCATACATGTATGAAAATTGTATTTCTATATAATTGAATGAATGAAATAATAGTATTATTTTTCAATAATTGTTTATTATAACCGGTTTGAAGATTATGTCTTGGCACAACGACCGTTTCTTATGCTAATGCATACAACGAATAACGGTTCGCGTCTCACTTGTCAATAACTTTGACAATTTATAATACTCCCTGAAAATTTTGTTAAAATATATTAGAAACACTCATGGCCAAAGCCGTAAGACTCAGTAATAAAATATATTAAATTTTAATACATAGCTTGAAAAATTCACGTAGGTACGTCAAATAATGGGAAGATATTATATCTTTCATGTGTAAAAATGAACGGGTTTTATTGATATTTAATAATATATTGAAATTATCACCATATTTATACATCGAGAAGTGAACATTTATACCGGTTAAATATTATGGTACATAAATCATATCATAATATGACTAGTAAATTGTGATAAATTTACACTATACGGCATTTGTACTTAAATGTATTAAATTAACTTTAAAATTCCTATGAAACGCCTATATATCTTAAAAAGTACATCCATCAATTTTACTAAAAAAAATGCTGATTTATTAAGTATAAATATAATTAATAAATCTAATTACATATAAATATAATATGTATAATAATAATCTATTGATTAACAATTCAAGCAAGTTTGGTCAAATAAATTATCATGTAGTTTTTTTTTGGAAGACCAAATTTTTTTTATTTTATACATATTTTGAATACAAAAAAATATTAAATATTGGATATAATAAAAAAAATTATCTTATTAAAATATTGTATTATCTTTTCTTCGTATGAGTGCGTAGTTTAAAATTTAAGATATATATAGAAGCACTCATGAAAAAAATATAATTCTATAATATTCGTTTGACCTTGGCACATCACTGATTTTCCCTTATCGCAGTTTATATTTAATTTTGTCAAAAAATATATTTGATTTTTAAGAACGATCTTGAAGAGAGACCACACTACCGTTATAGAATACTCAAACGTAAAGCAAACCTGACCCGTGTTGATTTTGTCCACAAAATATAATATTAATATTTACTGTGATTATTTTCAGATTGACGATGTCCCAGTCGATGGACTTTGAGGCTTCAGTGTCACAGTGTTGACTTCCATCATGGCTCCATCCCTGTTGTTGGTGTCAGGAATCCTGCTGATTATATCCTCGTTGATTGCAGCATGGTCACCAGATGCCAATCCCAGACTATTCATCAAATATGGTAAGCTAAATATTCATTTTAAATATGTATATACACACTACTTGCGATGCATATGTTCATACTTTGTTTGCTCTTCTTTGCGAGAGTTGCATATTGAGAGAAGTTTGTCAAATGGAACCGGCAATCTTGGCTCCGTTTCCTCTTTATATTTCCTCTTGTACTGATTTTTTCGCATATCTGCTGAATTCTCCACAAAAGCCATACATACATATGATAAATCGCATCCCGTAAAAACAACCCCAAAAACAGAATTTTTTATCACAAACATTCTCACTGGAATTCAAACATAAATCCGATCTTACTCATTTGAAGTTTTATATGATACAGTTTTTAGTATGATTTATGAAGCATTCAATATGCGATTCGAAACCAATACACAAGACGATTTGTCACTCCCTAAACAAAAGTTTTTTACCCCAACACTCGAGCCTGTCGAATCTAAAGTGCCCACAAGTATTACCAGGACCCTTTATAAAGAGCTTTTCGGCCTTCGGGCCATCGAACTTTCCATATTCAACTCCATCCTTAAAATATAAATTAATCGCAATAAGTCAATTCTTATACCGATTGTAGTACGTATTTTATTTTTTTCTTTTTTTAAAACCGATATCAGCTTCTTTGGAGAAATATGTTCATTCTCCCAAAGCAATAAAGTAGGTGATCCGTTTTCTCGTAACTCACCCGCAACTTTCTTTATTTCACCGCCTTGAGACCAAGAGGGATTGTAAAAAACTCTTCATAAAAGTTGTGGGTTACTTCCCTTTTCTTTTGGCCCTCAACACCCGCATCTGGTGTTTTGCCAAAACGGACGTCCCTCGTTAAACGTTTCTTTTCTTTAACTTTAATTGTCCAAATGAGACTCGATTATTTTACGACCGCTCGTTAATAAATGTATTTTTTTTTATATGAATATATTCTTTCTCACGCGTATATTAACTCACGAGTGCTACATTATTATCACTGCGACTTGGGATTTCCCGTAATGCTCTAGTGGTCCTGCAGTATGATAAAATATAATATGTATTTATTTCTTTACACACATATACATAAATTACAATCATCGTAACCATACATATAATCTAATGCGTTACGATGGTTTACAAAATATAAAAATACATTAAAAAACTATAGACTCATAGAAGAATTATCCAACCGCAAACGGGTGTGATTAGTGATATTGTCTTTCTGGGCATAATTTAAAATTTCGACATTTGGACTAGAAATATAGGAAAAAATAGTTTTAATTATTTAACGGTTGATTTAATATGTTTATAATAGTAAATAAATATTTCGATATATATAAGTAATATATTTATAAAATTATTGGTAATATATTCATTTTATAAACAATATGTCCTTAACAAATTTATTCCTCAATAACATGGAGCTTTACATAGTTCATCATACTAAATCTCAAAACTTTTTTTTTTTAATATTTACTTAATTTCACAACTTAGGTTACCAGTGACAACTGCTTTCAGGACAGTTTTTAATTGTGTAAATTCAATTATTTAATATTTTTGCGATACCCTATATCAATTTGAAATATTGTCACGCATTAAAACTACATCCTGCATATAAGAAGGTATGAATCTTTTTAATTTTAAAAAATTGAATCATCGATCAGTTGACCAAATGCATTTTCCTCCGATCCTTTCTTCTTGTATCAATTATTTGGTGATACCTGCGCCATATAAATTATATTTTATATGATTCCTGCCCTATTAATGGTTGATTCATGATGGTGATGAAAAGTCGTTAAGCTCATCGTGGGGTGATGAAGAAGGTCTATGGCTCAAAGTTCGCACAATAGAGAAGACAGGAGTACTTCTCAGCCAAGTTTCTTCTTCAGCACCAGCCAACTCCAGTGAAGTATAGTGGTTTCTCTATTGTTGGCAAGAGATGTATGGCGTGCAACTATTCCGGCTCATCATCGAATACTTCTCTAAACACTGACGACCAACTCTTAAGAGACAATTTTATTCGACTCTTTATACACGACACATTCTACTAAGTTCGACTTGGAAGTTAAAAGAGTCATCCTAACACTTCTAAACATTATTTATCGGGAAGACATTTTATCATCGCACCAATGTTTGTATATTCATAGACATTGAATTTCATAAACACTACATAGATTTATTTTCAATTACATTGTATTATAGTTACATGCAGTATAAATACACAGCGATGTTAATTAAAATATTAGATTTTTCCTACCAAATTGCAATTGATAAAAAATAGGTTAATTAGCTATTTTTCTAAAGATTGTTTATAAGTAAACTTGAAATATGTAGTTTGACTTCGCCATATAAATACGCTTACGCCGCGAATGCAAATAGGACTGAAAAATATTTTTTCAATCAATAACTACTTAAAATTATGATAATCTTAATAAGTAACTATCTGGATACATTATTCATATATTTTACATTAAATTAAATAAATAATTAGCAATTAAATCTTGCGATGAATGTTAAAAAACACATCCATCGGTTACGAATTATGTATGGAGCAATTCCGAAGTGAAATAATTTATTGGTATTTTAACGCTCATTAAAAAGATTTTTTTACAATTTTCAATAAAATATAAGCAATTTAAATAGTAATTGTTAAATAAAAATTGTTTGTTTTATCGATATCAACTTTACGGTTTGTCGTAAGTAACGTGGAAAATTAATATGGTTACCACTAACGGTGTCCCAAAATATGAAATTAATTAAATAATATTTATAAGAAAATACCGTATTACTGTAGTGAGTTTATTTTAACTTGTTTTACTTAAAATTTAACTGCATTGTATAAAAAAATTATTATGACCCCAGACACGTTCATCAAAATTACGGATTTTAAACATTCCAAGCATAATTAAATTTGACTTGGGAATAATACAATATAACATACATATTTCAGCATTGTCCAGTTATGGTCATATTTAATTAGATCTTATTGTAGTCGACACATGTCATACAAAATAGGATTAATTTGGGTATGACGGGTAGTCAACCAACCCTTGTCCCACCGAGCCGTCCTGTATTAATACACTTTTCTTCAAACGATTAATTAAATTAGCATGTCATATTATTCAATAATTGAAATAGAAACTCTGCTATGTATCTTTTTGAAAAATATATCAAAAGCAGAATCCTCTCTCTGTGTAATTGAAACTTAGTTACCCGACATTGTAATTGTCGTACATTTAACCCCGTGTTTTAAAACTAAGTTTTCGCTTGAAACTACAACAGTGTCCGTTTCACTACAACACTTATCATTCCAATAATACAATTTATATTCTAAGCATATGACCGCTTTTTTATCGATTCATAAATTTTCTACGAGAGCGATTTCCTTTTGTGAAGAATGTCGATAAAGTATGAGATTGTGATGTTCCCCGTCGCGATACTAAAATATTTTGGCTTTTCAAAATTATCATGCATCCCGTTAAAAAAATATGCTAAAGATTTTCAATGCCATATACAAAAGATGATACTATAATAAATTATTAGAATCTAGGTGATGTTTTTTAAGTATGTTGGCTTAAAAATCAACTAAAAAACTGTGCATTTTTTTATTCTTATCGTAATAATAATAAATATGTCAAATAAATGGGTTCTTTTTAAGATAACCTCATCATGTTGATGAATTTTTTTTATATACATATTTTCCCTTCGAAGCGTGTATTTTTTAAACTTGTGAAAACAAATATTGAAATTCATGTCCATTTTATTTATAAAATTATAAGAAAAGTTATAAAACATGATTACCATAAAATTGCGGTATAACTATAAAATCATATTCTAACCTTTCCTGAGAAAGTTCAACCTCTTTTTAGTATTAGAGCACTGCACTGGTCACCTTTAATATATTCTTTATAAATATTGCTATTTTAGAACATCTGATATATATATTTTATTTACCTATGCAGCGCTCTAATACTAAAAACCAAGTTTGTAATCATTTGGACGAGCTTTCATAAATTATAATACACGATGTGCTATTAAGTATACTTCGAGTGAAATTTTTAACAAGAAAAGATCCTTATATTTTAAATATGCATAAAAATACAATAATTATTAAAATTATTGAATGACTTATATAATTTAAACAGAGACGTAACAATGATACTTTATACATGAGTTTTTAAATAGTGCAGTGGTTATAGAGATAAATAATATTTATTTAACTCTATGGCAGGGGTAGTATGAGGGGGTGGTGGGTAGAACTACCTTCTCCATCCCTTTGCTAAATTTAATTAAATCACTTTAAAATGTCAGTATATTATTATTAGTGACACAATAATATTTTGATACTGTAATTTAACCGGTTGTAATGTATTATTTTGCTTATTTCAGGCGAAGATCCATCAGACCAGTTCCTCGGCAATGTCAGCGCGAAGAACCTGTTCAAAGTATTGGACAAAGATGAATATTCAATTCTGGTTGGAGCGAGGTAATTATAGTTTTAATATTGTCTTTGATCAATTATATATAATAAACCAGTGTGCAATGTGTATTTGCTTCAGACTGCAATCTATTCATGTGTTGTTTGTGAGCAATCCACTGTGGCTAGATCAAAGCACACCCTAGTTTTTGTAACACTCGCCACAAAGACAATCATTTCAAAGCATAATCATGAACCTAACACTGTTCTGACACACATTGTGAATATACAAAAGTCATGTTTTTAATTATAAATTCCTTACTATATAAATAACCTTATGATAGCTAAGCTATATGATCATCTAGAACAGACTTTCAGTTTCACAATCATTTTCGTCTTAGAATTATCTAAGAATCAATAAGTGTGGATTATGCTTGTTTATTCCCCATTTACTGATTTTCATAATAAGCCTAAACAATGCGTTCGAAAAAACATCATTCAATTTGATATGATTTTAATTAAACTTGCTTTGACAAATATGGTGATAGTTTGAGAATCTTCGGTTGTCATTGTATAGTATCGTATGGCAACACTGTTTACTTAATTTACATAGTTCGTTGACCTGTAACAAATTATTTTACTATAAATTATTTCCATACAACATATCTTTAATTGGAATTTAAGTATTTTAAAGGCTTTGACAAATATTATGACAATTTGAGAATCTTCGGTTATTATTATATATGATTTTTTAACACTATTTACTTAATTTGCATTGTTCGTTAATCTTTAATAAATTATTTTATACAACATGTCCTTAATTGAACTTCAAATATTTTAAAGGCTTTGACACATATTATGACAGTTTGAATTGAGACAACATTGAAATTGAGGCAACCTAGGAAATTTGGGACAATATTATGAAAACTTGTACAAATCTTTATTTGAAAAAGACCTACAAAAAGTCTCATAAAAGCACACGTAGGCTTCTTAAGTTTTACAAGGTCATAAGTCACAAAAATATGAAGCAAATTACTTACTCTTCTAAACAATATTTTCATATTTTACTGCTGTTTTTTTGTTTGTATACTAATTATAAATAAATGATCGATTATAGCTCTGCGGCAAGTCTCGTTTCTGACAATTAATGTACAAACAATTTGAATATAACTATTTTGGGTGTAGAGTTTCACGAGCCGATTTCCAATTTTGAGAGTACTGCATCGTACATTTCCCAGAATATCACATACATATGGTAGTTCTTTGAGCATAAAGCTGGCGCAGTGTAACAATGGCTGCACAGTTGTGAGGAAATAATGTGCTTTTAGGCGACACTTTACTACTTTAACCCACACCACCCTACCACCCATACATATTAAAATTGCAAAAAAAGTACACACGACAGCACATTACGCTTTGGGATAAATAATATTACCATTTGTATCGAGTTTACATCATAAAGCGATGCATTTTCTTTTAGTACCATCAAACACACATGTCGCTCCACCGTATGTATTTTTTCAGTCTACGCCATAACGTGAAACCGATCGCCTGTAAAAAATGACCGCTATTAAATCACCACTAAAACAACGACAGTATCATCTATCCATCGGATGCTTTTCAAATATAATTATTATAAGAATATGTTGGAATTGTGCTTTTTTTAATGACTATTGCTCAATGACCTTATATACAGGGTAGACTTGAAATATAACTGAGAATATTTTAGGGGATGGTAGGGTATCGTAATAATAATCGAAAAAATATATTAAATATATTTTTTTATTAATTAATATTAAAAAATAATTAATAATATTAATTACATAGCACATACAAATATACACGTAACCATACTAAAAATATGTTTATTTAATATATTTTTTCAATTATTCTTACGATACCCTACCACCCCCTACAATATTATCAGTTATTTAAAGTCCACCCTGTATATAGAGGTGCCAATAATACTTATAAAGACGTCAAAACTATAGCAGGCGCAGATGAGGCTAGGCATAGGAATATGCACCAAAGAGTTTCGTGTGTTAGCCGCTTGGGGCGCTGCTTCTACCGCCCCGCAAATTCAAATTCTATTGCGTGAATGAGTGACCGGGCATATTCGAATGTATGATGCAATATTGCATGGCGCTTCTATAGATAAAAGCTCATTGCTGTTGCTGAATTTCATTGACAGCGTCTGATTTTATCCTACAAGGCTTAGGTGATTGTTGGGCTAAATATCTGCTGAATCTTTATCTCTTTAACTTATAGTCAGACAGAATCCAAGTGGGTGTAATGAAGTGCTTTGACGTATTCGAGCTCTGCAACGATTGCCTTTATAATATTGCTCTGATATTTACATAAAACATTTTATGATTTACATCCACACTATACATCATATTTCAATTATTATATTCAAGGGACAAATTATAAAGTTGAATGCAAATTTCAAAAATATTATTATATAATATATATAATTGTCTAACCAGTGTGTATGTGTGGGTCTTTCAACCATATGTGTTACCAGATGGAAGAATAATATTTAATATAATTATTTAACAAATTGAAAATTTCAATTAAAATTACCCTAGTTTATAATAATAATAATACAATATGTGTAATAAAAATGTAAGCTGGACAGTGCTCTACAATTATGAGTTGAAAACCTGTTATTTCACCCACTTGGCCAAGGTTAGCTTATAGTACATACATATATATTGATATATTTGTCGTAGTAGTAATAAAAGTACCTACTTAGTTGAAGATCGTAACATTTTCGAGTCTTGTCGCCAAAGAATGGAACATTCCGACCAAATTAAAGCACTCTTTCATGGAGTATTAAAGTGAAAACGAGCCGCGTCAGCTGTTTGCCCTGTCTTTATTAATGGTATTTAATTTTATTTTTTTAAATTTCCAGGAACGTGCTGTACAACCTCAGCCTGTTCGACCTCACGGAGAACATCCATCAGGTAATTGATTTGCAGTAATTCTATGTTTATACAGTGTGTACAAGGAAGTGTCTGCGGTATGTCCTTAAAAAGGAACGGGTCGTGTTGTCCGAGGATGGTATAGTGGCTCATGAATATTTAGGGCTTGCCTGTGCATAGATCACAAGGTTTGGGACTTTAACGGTTTAGCTATCTTCTACCAAAACTACTTGCAAATTCCCCTTTACGTGCTACATTCAATAACATAACTTGGACTAATGAAAATATACACATTAAAGCAATAACCACCCACCCCCACAAATATTTACACAATATATTATATCGCTCATTTTTATAGATAAGCTTACAAATATGAATCCAGCAAATCAGAGTAAACCGGGATAATCGATATTTTATAATATTTGTAGAATTGAAATAACTAAGAATATTTTAGGGGGTGCTTGGATATTGCAAGAATAATTGAAAAAAAATTAATCAATAGTGCTTTTGGAATCGAGTTTTGTCCACCATCTTGGAATCAGCTGTTTCTGTGAAGTACTTAGTAGTGATTTAATATTATTTTTGGCTTATATTTGCGATATCCTACCACCCCCTAAAATATTCTCGGTTATTTTAAATCCACCTGTATGGTAGAGCCTCCTTAATCCGAACACCCAAAATTTATACTTCAGATTGTATTATGGATTTTCGAAATAAAATTAAAAATAGCAAATACATAAAAAAAATCTGTTATAAAGACATTTATTAGAATTTTTTGAAGAATTCGAAGATGACGAGTAGTTTTTTTAATTATGAGAATATAATAATACATAATGTAATAAATATAATAAATTCCTATAATTAATAAATTCTAATAATTAATTACCATATCTAGAAAGCCATCTCGGATGTATAGATAATTTTTTTAAACAAAGTTATACATATATGGCAGTTTATTTATTTATTATATATTTTTTAAAATACTGAATTTTAATTGATATAACGCTGTTCGTGATTTAATTTTGAAACTGTCGCGAAAGTACTTCGCGTGCCAAAAATAATAATAGCTTCAGTCGCGATGAAATTCTTAATTCGTCTTCCAAATAAATTTGTATTGGAATTTTTCTTTAAAAAAAACTTTCGCCTTCTAACTGGCCGTGACTGGAATTCTTATTAATGTAACAATTATATTAATCGGAATTTGTATTTATGTTATTTTATTTGTTGTTGTTGGAATGTATGAGCACACGCGCAAGCCATTAGCTTTAATTCTGTCTTCAAGTGCATTGTTTTTTATCGAGTGACGCACAAGAGTGTTCAAATTAAACGAAGGAAAAGGCGTGGCTTGCACACCTTTAAAAATAAATTCAAATCAAGGGCGATGAACTTATGTGAATAATTGGACCAATAAAAAATACATTTCTACTGTCTTATATGAATTAATTTAACACATTGGTTCAAAGTGAGTCAAGACTCTGACGGCCGTATTCAATATAATAAGAGAGTATTAGTGTACACAGCTCTATTCGTATAAGCACACTCTCTCATTACACTATTATAATGAATATGGCCGTGAAACCTAAGAGGAATGAAAGCATTATTTTTATCTTAAAGTTTGAGAAGCTATGCCTTAACTGGATGTGAATGGTAGCCAAATTTGCTTTCGTCTGAGAATTCAGCTCTCCCAGACTGTAAAGTGCATCTAATGCTATTTTTAAATCGATCGTCAATTAGTTTCTCCACTATACAATAAGATAGTCATTAATTACTATTTGAATTTCAGAGAATCGACTGGCATTCCACTCAATCTCATTGGGAGTTGTGTTCCATAAAAGGAAAGAGTACCGATGATTGCCAAAATTACATCCGGGTGGCGGCCAAAGCTGCGGGTGGCAAAATGCTCATCTGCGGGACAAATTCCTACAAGCCTCTCTGCCGCCACTACCACCCGAGTCCACAAGACGGAGGCAGATTAAGAAAGAAAGAAGAATTCGGTGGCACCGGTCTTTGCCCTTATGATCCGGAACATAATTCGACTGCTATTTATACAAGTGAGTGCATTCATTCTTTTATTCACACAATAAACTAATCATCACATAATTATTTACCTATATTTAATTAACAGATGGTCAGCTGTACACAGCGACAGTCGCCGATTTCTCAGGAACCGACTCTTTGATTTATCGAGGTCCGTTAAGAACGGAAAGATCAGACTTAAAACAGTTGAACAACCCTAGCTTCGTGAGCTCCATCAGTCATGAAGATTATGCATTCTTTTTCTTCAGAGAAACTGCTGTTGAATATATGAACTGCGGAAAGGTAATAATGTGTTCCTTGAATCATTTCTACTTTAAGTCTTTCCATATTAATTAAATTGTATTTTTAGGCGATATATTCTCGTGTAGCAAGAGTATGCCTCAATGATAAAGGTGGACCGCATCAGTTCAGTGATAAATGGACAACATTTTTAAAGGCGAGATTGAATTGCTCCATACAAGGAGAATATCCTTTCTATTTCGATGAAATACGTAAGTCATAAAATAAAATATTCTTTTGAACCCCAAATGATTTCATATGATAATTTGATTGTTATTTATAGAATCAACAACAGATATTGTAAATGGTATTTATGGAAACACGGATATCTTAAACAAGATTGTTTATGGAGTTTTAACAACCCCGGTGAACTCTATTGGAGGATCTGCCGTGTGTGCTTTTGCTATGAGAGATATATTAGATGCATTCAGCGGGGAGTTTAAAGCGCAAGAAACCATCAATTCAAATTGGCTTCCTGTCGAAGAAGACAATGTAAGAGAAATTAAATACATAATTCATGTAAAAATTAAATACGCCTTGTACTTATAATAATATTTTACAGGTTCCCAATCCTAGACCCGGAGACTGTGTTGACGATAGCCGGATGCTACCGGACCTTGCAGTAAACTTCATTAAGACTCATTCGTTAGTAGAAAAAGCTGTTCCATCATTTTTATCCAAACCTCTTCTTGTTAAAGTCAGCTTACAGTAAGTATAAAAAAATTTAATTGTACCATCAATTGAACATATTATAAATTTACAATTTTTCTTTCAGATACAGATTTTCCGCTATTGCAGTTCATCCTCAGGTTCAAGCAATGAATGGATTTAAATATGATGTTCTCTATATCGGCACTGGTAAATTATCGAATTCCATTGAATATGAATTAAATGATGAGCAATTCATAATATTCATCTACACTTTCAGATGACGGCAGGATAATTAAAACATTGAATGCAGCGTCAGCGCTTGGAAACTTTGATTTAAGCAATGATGAAAATACAAAAATCCCAGTACAAACCGTAGTTGTTTCGGAAACACAGGTCTTAGTTCCGGGAACTCCTGTCAAGCAACTTCATGTTTCTTTATTAACAGAAAAACTTATAATTATATCAAACGAAATAATTAAAACTATCCCTCTACACAATTGTAACAATATCACCTCATGCAGGTAATTAATTGTATTTTTTTATTATTATTATGTTGTTGGATGACTTGTTAATTTTAAATTCTTTTAGGGATTGCATGTCGCTCCAAGACCCGCATTGTGCGTGGGATACTAAAAAACAAGAATGCGCATGGGTCGGCGGCAAACACTATCCAAATCCCGATAGGTTTTTGCAAGATATTGAGAAAGGAACTCTGGACGCCTGCAACAAACTCCCCATTCTTCCCAAAGATGACTGGTCTTCCAGAGGAGCCACTTATGGAACAATCGGCAGTGTCGCTCAACAACAACCTGTTCCAGATATAGAAAAGAACAGCGTTTTAAATAATGAAGACGATATCCAAATCGAACTTGAAAAATCCAATGAAATTCCAACAATCACATTTGAGAACAAAGTCAAAAATGAGCCAGGTATGATTAAATTAATTTTTTTTTATATTATGTGTGTTTATTGTTTTTTTTTAATTACAGATTCTCTCAAAGTGAACAAAGCAGAGAATATGATATACACGGCTCAGGCTCTTCATATTGCCGTGGTGGCGTCTTGCCTAGTCACACTTCTGCTAGGTTTTGTAGTCGGTTATTTATTCTCTCGGCGATTTCGTCATCCTTTTTTGTCAGACACAACGCCCTTTCACGAACAGCACAACCATCTCAACAGGTAACTTAAAAATTTCATACTTTGATTATTGATTGTTATTTTCTTCATTCAAATTATTAATGAATTAATTTAATAGTTGTTTTTACTTTTTTGTCTAAAATTTTTATAAATTAATTTCTATTAATAATTTCTTTAATTCATTTGATTAGATATAACGATTATATCTTTTAGGTTAACGCCGCTGGAGACTCCATTGAATGCGAATCCTACTGCTTACCTTCCACCTCGTGCCAACAAGACTATCAATCTAGTAGTCAATGTTCCTGCCAAACAGGATAATTTACAACACGAATTAGGAAGCAAAGATCGTTCGCACGAGTGTAAAAATTCCAACGAGTCATTAGACAAAGACATAAAATGTGGAACACTCCAAAAGGTCAAAAAGACGTATATTTAAAAGAGTGCATCCACTAAAAAGTGTGCGTTGTGGTTAACAAGACTTTTACAATAAATAATCAGACTGTCGAAGGATGAGACTCCTGAGCTCTGCGGTGATATTTGTGTCATTTGTAAATACAATATGTTAAATATAACATTCGGAAATGGATGACAATAAATGACTTTTATGATTCCGAAATGTCAAAGGGCCAATCTAATGTTTTGGTGTACAAATAAAATATTTTTGTCGAATGTTACGTGTCAACTTGTGATGAATAATATACTTTGTTTCTGTCACGGTGGATGCAAATGTTGTCTAATAATAATTCTCTTACAATAGAAACATTCTTACTGATCCTGTCACCAACCACTCTTGTCATTCCAATATTATTATTTACTGTCCCTGTATTAATTTGTTAAGTCGATTTTCGCCAAGTAAATTCACTTCCGTTTTTGTGAAGTCTGCTATAGGTTTATAATGGTTTTTGTACTATGAACTGTCACAAAAGTGTACGAATGGTTAAATATTATTTGAATTGTGTGATTCATTGAGAGCATGAATTTCAATAGAAAGAAAACCCACTCATTAGATTATTATATGGGTATTCCTTATTTTATTTACCGAATTTTGTATTTAATCAATGGGAACAATATTGCAATTGGTTGATTATGAAAAAGTTGCGCTAATAATTCATTCACATAAAGCAAGGAATACCTGTATTGCATTTTAATTTTACATGTGTAAATATTTGATTGGCGAGTATTTTAATATGTAATGTGTTTAATTTTAAAATGAAAATACAATTGTTATGAGATTTTTTGATTTTATAGTGTAAATTATTGATTCGGCGATATAAATATTAGCCTGTAAGTAATTGTAGTTTAGGTAGTTGTGCGGAAAATTCAATATGATATTTTAAAAAATGGGATGTATTGTTTGAACAATGCAGGCGTGAAGTTATTATAAATAAAAGGTGCCTTGTGGGCGGCCAGCCTCGTGCCTAACAATTTAATAAATCTTCACGCTATCAAGGCTGGGATAGACTGTGAATAAATTTTATATATATACAAATAAATTAAAAAAGTATACATGTTATATGGTAGCTAAAATTCTAAAGCATTAACAAATTTGTTATCGCCTAAAATTCTATTGTGATTATCGATTGCCTTTTTTGAGGAATTTCTTTTCTGCTATTATATCTTATATATTTAGAACTCAGAATAATATTACCTTTTTACAGCCCAAAAAGATACATACATATACATAAATAAAATTGCATGGAAACTGCTCATAAGCAAATATTAAATCCCACCGTTAGCTTATGGCCTTAGGTTTTCTTTGTTCATGGTTTCTGTAAATATTTTAAAATAATGAAAATATTATATTATTATTAATGAAATATTTATATTATATGCTTATTTTTCAAAAGCTTAGTACCTCTCCGCTCCGGGGGAGTGAGCAGGATTCAAGTTTAATTCAATATTTCAAAATGTTTGGTTGGACACATTCCATTCCAATTACTATTTGTTTCACATTTACATCACTCAAAGCTTTAGTACAAAATTCGAACTGTAAATTCGGAATATATATTTATCTGTAAGTTAGTTTAATATTTTTTAATAATCTTAAATCACTCATTCTTTTTTTTATATATGTATACATTTCAATCTCTACAAAATCATATTATTATTTCGCTAGAATCATTATTGTGTATGTTTATTTTGTGACAGAATAATTATATGATTGTTTATTAAAGGATAATAAAAATATCATCATTTCAATTTTAAGTATTTTATTTTTTAACCACTTTCTTCCAAATAAGACATTTATTATTTGCAGGCATATCAATAATATTATCTAAAAATAAATCATTATTATCACCTAAAGCAATTAATTGGCTCAAATCCCGAATCCCCCATCTCGGGTCTCTAGATTTCAAGGATTCGTTGAATTGTACATTGCTTTCGGGCATTATGATTCCGTTAATCCCATACGGTCCATAAGTGATCATAATCCCGTTGGCTTTCAAATATTTACCGGCGTTCTCAAACAGACCAACGGTGCATTCGTATGGTGATATGTGCATCATGTTAGCATTGTAAATAATATCAATACTCGCATTTTTGAATTCATGTCCTTCCAGATCTTTGGTTATGTCAATTAATAATGGACATTTTATATTTTTAACGACACAATCGTTTGCATACGCTGAAATACTTTCTAACAAGTCTGCATCAAATTCGGATGGAATGAATGTGATCTTTGGAAAGTGTGGGGCGAAATATGAGATGTGTTGTCCGGAACCTGAAGAAATTTCCAACCATGTCAGAGAATCACTCAAATTGAAATAAGTGGGTAAATAGGTTTTCAATACGTCTAGTATCGAATTTTTGTTCCTGTCAGCGGCTGGATAGATCATTTTGTTCTTAGGGGTCCTGTAAATAAAAAAGAAAATTCAATTATCTATTTTAGTTGCTTAAATCTAAAATCAGTTAAAAAACAAATATCACAGCTATGATATAAAAACACATTGATAAACTCATTACACTTTCAAAACCTTAATATATTTTATACCCTCCCATGTCCATAATATATCAAAAAATATATAATTAAAAAAATGGATTAGTAATTAATAAACAAATTGTATTGATTAACCAATTCTTTTACTATAAAGACACCATAGATAACTTACATAAAGCATATTTGGTGAATTAATTTCAAGAACTTTTGAAGACGCGTCATTTCTAAGAAACAAAATGAGGTTTAAACAAACCATGCGTTAAATAATAACTGTTCATTATTTGATATTATTATGTTTAATTTTCAATATTTATTGAAATATCAATCGATCAAGATTGTTTTACAGAAATTACTAATTTTATACGAATATTTTACTTCAATAATCAGCTGCAGTGAATTATAATAAAAAGATAACAGAATATTTTTAATAGAATAGGTTTAAAACCTGGAAGCAGACGAAATATAGTCTAGAACCGACATTATCACTGTCAACTATCAATGACAGCCGCCAATAGTGTTGCCAGGCTATGATTTTACAATCTCAAGGTTATTCCCAATTATAGCCTTTTCACGAAATTCAATGAGTTTTAAGTATAAAATATATCATTTAAATATTTATTATCATCGCATCATTGTGTAAGAGTTTTCTATATGCATTAAGAAGCATGCACGAAGCAAGCTATTGATATGGTTCTCTAATATGGGATGACAGTTCTAATGTCAAAAGGGCGTGAAGACAGCAGATTTCTTATTAAGTAGATTTAAGAATTAAAATTGTTTAAATTGTTAGTCATCGTTTGAATAGATTTTCTTCAAACAATCATCTGCGATGCGCTCATTGACCACCAATACTATAATAATCGCTAGTGGATTTTTCATTCATATTATTTTTCTCCTTTCAATTTTCGATATATATTTCAAATCTCCGATTATAAATGACATCAAAGATTCAACAATTAATAAAAATGATGATGTGATCGCAAAACGATTGGTCCTGTTTGTGGCTGATGGTCTTAGAGCACATTCTCTGTATAGTATTCAAAGTCCAACTCCTAAGCTCAAGTTAGTTTTTCATAATTTTTAACAATTAATACAACTTCACATCTTCTATTGAAATTATTTTATTTAAGATCAATTATGAAATCTCAAGGCACATGGGGTATATCAAATACTCGTGTGCCAACAGAATCCCGGCCCGGTCATGTAGCAATTATAGCCGGTTTCTATGAGGACCCTTCAGCAGTGGCTCGTGGATGGAAAGAAAACCCTGTGGAGTTTGATTCTCTCTTTAATAGAAGTCGCTATACATGGAGTTGGGGAAGTCCTGATATTCTACCAATGTTTGCGAAGGGTGCTGTCGGCAATCGTGTTGAGACAAACTACTACAGTCAAGCAGAGGAAGATTTTTCAGGAAAAATATCAACAACAAAGCTTGATTTGTGGGTCTTCGACAAAGTAGAGACATTCTTCAAGGAGGCTAAAAATAATACAAATCTTAATAACAAACTACAACAAAATAAAATAGTGTTTTTCCTTCACCTGCTAGGTCTCGATACAGCAGGACACACTCATAAACCACATTCCAAGTATAATTACACTCATATTCATAATAATATGAGGTAGTAAACTGTGTTTTTATATTTTTAAGGGAATATCGTGAAAATTTAAAAGTTGTTGATGATGGGATTGCACAAATTGAAAAATTAATTAATGACTATTATCAAAATGACAATAAAACAGCATTTATTTTTACTGCTGATCATGGAATGACTGATTGGGGTATGTTCAATTGATTATTATTACTCATGACTATTCAGGTAAATTTATTGGTTTTATTCAATATATATTTTCAGGATCACATGGTTCTGGTGAAGATCATGAAACAATGACTCCAATTATAGCATGGGGCGCTGGCATTCCCAAACCCAGTAATATCAATGATCCCGAAATAACAAACTTTACCTCCCCAAAAAATTTAAATCAAGCAGATCTGTGCCCGCTAATGGCATGTTTACTTGGAATTCAAATCCCAGTCAACTCAATGGTAAATTCCTTAAAAACTACCCACTCGTGTAATTTACAATAAAAAATAAATGATTTCAGGGTATTTTACCAGAAAGTTATTTAGATGTTCCACCACAACAGAAAGCAAGAAGCTTTGTCAATAATGCCAGACAAATGTTGGCACAGTATAACAAAAAAAGAGAATTGACTGAATACAATGTATTGCCATTCTTGTACAAACCATTCTCTATATTGTCGGAAGCAGAAGTGAAAAAGACCGCTAATAAATTAGAATTCTTAATCAATCTGGGAAAATTTGATCAAGCTGTAACTATACAAACAATATTTGTTTACTATTGATTATATACCATATATAAAATTATTTGTAGGTTCAAGTTAGCAAAGATATTATAGAATTGAGCATGCTGGGATTGGACTACTATCAAAATTATTACCAAAACCTCTTATTGTCTTCAATAACACTCTCATTCTTTGGCTGGATTTGGTGGCTATTGACAGCTTTACTTCAAACATCTCAACAAACCGCTGAGAAGTTATATTTTGCAAAGAAACCAACTGTAAAACTGTGGACGATGGTGAAGAAAAAATATTTCATTCATTTACCATTCTCCATATTATTGATCACAGCACTTTATTTAATAATAGGTATTAATTTAATTTTTCAAAATATAGCTATGCATATTTTACGTGCTTAATCGTTTTAAATGTTTTAGTGCAAAATTTCCCAATTACATTCATGATCTATTGCACTTTGCCGATAATTCTGTGGTGGAAGAACTTCACGACTTATGAACCTTGGAACCATTTCAGCAGGAATTTGAAAAATAATGGATCATTCATTAACAATGTTCTTAAATTAGTATTTACTTCCGTAATCTACATCGCCGGCTTGACTGCACTGGTACTATTAATTTTTTTATTGTATCTGTGAAAAATGTATAATGTTTTGTATATTTTTTAAGGTTTATACATTTTTCCATCGGTGGGTTTTAAGTGTAGCTCTTGTTGGATTGTCGCTTTTCCCATTACTGCCATCATATAGACGACACATACCATCTTCATTGCTTTTGAGTTGGTGTTCTAGTTGTTTATCTCTCGCAGGCTTTTCATTTTTGCCCGTCATTGGACATCAAAATGATAAACACCTTGTGTGAGTACATTTCTGTGATATTCTATTAATTAAATATAACTTAATACAATTTTTATTTTAGTGCATTCTCGGGATTGTCTTGGTTTATATGTATTTTAATATTTCTATCATTGTATTCTTTACCCATGTTAAAATATGGGAAAGAGACAAAGAAAGAAAATATAAGCATGGCTATTCCAGCACTGATGATGCTGATGGGGATTCAAAATAAATACTTTGTTGACTACCAATTCTCCATGAAACAAGGCCTTTATTTGGGAAATCAAATACTTTCGTGGATTTTAGCAGGTACATCTTCAATCATATACTATTTTAATAAAAATTGTGTATTGTTTTATGTTTATGTGTTGTTTAGTGGGTAGCTTTGTCGCTCCGTTGTTTTCTTCAAGATGGATGATCTCTCGACTGTTTTCAATATTCTCCTGCCTTTCTGTATTCTTTATTTTACTATCAGCAAGCCATGAAGGATTCTTCTTACTGATATTTTCAACGAGTTTATTCTGTTGGTTGGCAATTGAACAAAAGATTTGTGGATCCGGAGAAAATGTGAAGGTATTATAAAAATGTATCTGTATAAACCCCACAGTATATAAAGTTTATTTTCAATGTTCCTCATTTCTTTATTCTGTATTTCCTTATAATCATAACAAACACATTTTTATTATTGAATCTGTATTTTTGTTAAAACCACACTAATTGTAATCTTCCAGCTTTCTCAGTATAACTTCATCCCATTTAGTGGTTCAACAGGCTTGAATAAACTAACTGTGTATTCTCGGCTTCTTAACTATGATGACTTTCGACGCTCTTACATATTTGTATCCTTTTATATTTAAAATAACTATACTTACCTAAAACACAGTTTTTAATGCTTGTGCAAGTGGAAGTATATTTAAACAATATTTATTTATAAAAAAGTATTCTTTGTTTGCCTACTTCTTACATAAATATCAACAGTATTTTTCTTAATGTAATAATTCAGCTTTTGTACATAATTATTTCATTTTTCGGGACAGGAAACATTGCGTCTATTAATTCGTTCGATCCTCAATGGGTGAGATGTTTTGTTGCGCAATTCTCACCATTCATTATGACTTCGTTAATTCTGTGCAAAACACTGGTTCCGTTCCTATTTGTAGCGTGCACATTTTGCGCTATCAATAAAATTGTTGAGGTAATAATTAGATTTATACATGTAATTAAAAACATTTACTTAACAAAAAGTGTTTATTTCAGGCACCGACAAATCTGCTATTTTTTATTGTTCTGATTTTCTCCGATTTAATGGGACTTCATTTCCTATACTTGGTGACGAATAGAGGAAGTTGGCTTGAAATCGGAACTTCAATCTCACATTACGTCATTATGGAGACAACAGTTATATTCCTGTCAATTTTGTATGGTATCGGGCAATGTCTCACTACAAAATCATTTTGGAATTTAAACTTTTCAACGCAGAAACATACAAAATTGAGTAAAGACTAATTTTTTTTTTAAACCATTACAAAAATGTTAACATTCCTAGTATTTAGTAGATATGAAAATTAAATGTGTAATTAACTCCTTTAAGGATTGCTTGAATGTTATAAAAGTTGATGAATGATTTTTACGGTTTGTATTACTTTGTACCAAATTAATTTCAGCACCGATTGAGGTATTTATTGTTTAAGTATAGTCTAGTCATTCAATGTTGTGATAATGTGTACTGATATTTATGAAAAAAATTAAAGATAGAGATCAAAATCAATTCTACTCGATGTATAAAATGAACCCTCTTGCCCACATTTCCTGACAAAAACACCAGTTTTGAAGAAGCCATTGGAGGCCCAGTTGTGCATTTGCTCAGTTGTGTGAGGACCGTGAACTTCAGCATCGTTACTCTGAGTCCATTTGAATTCCCACATCAATTTTTTGCTTACTTCTTCCTCTTCATCTTCAGTTGGTTTGACTTCGGCACTGCCATCGGTAGCTTTATTTTTTTCTTTTGAATCAAAATCATCAGCATACATATCCAACTCGGCAGGATTGGCTTTTTTATCAGCCTTATCAATTATCGACTTGATTTTCTCATATGTCTCTTGATAAATATCCATATTTCCGGTTCTAGTAAGTACTTCGTTTGCGACAGATGTGAGCTTAGTGACCAATTCTACTCCTGGATCAACAATACCGGCTTTCTTTCGCTTCCATCTTTCTGCACTAGATATTTTAGTACCGGCACCTAAAAATAACAAGTTTAGTATATTTAAGAGTTTTAAATAAATTAAATAAAATACTGACCTAATCGTTGAATACATCTTTGAACTGTCTCGTTGGGCTTCATATATGAAATAATTTCCTTATAAGATGTAATCAAGTTGAAGGCTTTGTTTTCCTCTGCTTCAGCCTCGCTATCACTATCGTCTCCGAGACCTTTCAGCTCATCGTCTTTATGAACTTTATATTTATCTTCCGGTCTGCCCTGAACTTTAACCCAATCAATATTATCTAGCCACCCATCTTGGATTTCTTTTTCTTTTTTCCAGTGATAATGCCCTTGTGTATCAAAATGACCTTCTTCCATTTCTTCTTTCATATTGAAGGGGGTTATAGCAATCTAAAAATACCCAATATTAAATTTATATTAATATGAATGATTTGTGCAACGTGACTCTTGTTACCTCTCCCTCCCTTGTTGTTGTGGTTTCCTCTTCCCCTTCTATAAGATCTTGATCCAACTTATCCTCATCATTGCTGTCTTCCTCATCAGAATCGAGAGTGTGTTTCTTATCTCCATGTCTACTACTGGCGGCAGCTTTCGCTATTTTTTCTTCGCCTGTCAATTTCCTCTCAAAATCTTCCCGCTTTCGTTTCGCCATCTTTCAGTTCTTGTCAAAATTTCAACTGTCAAAAATGCTATCAAAATATTGCCATATAAAAAAATATTTAAACTCATTCATTTTTAAAACACAAGATCGGAAATATTTGATTTTATTCACTTACATCGTAAAATTTATTTTTTAAAAGCAATGTACATAATCATTAACCCGAAGGCAATTTGTAATTATCGTTCTTCTGTGTAAATATTATACTAAAAATCAGTATGAAATTCTTTCATTGGATTATGTATATATAAATGTATGTATGTATATATAAAAAAATATTTTTCTTCTATAAAATTTATCCTCATCACAAGATGAAGTCTTTCTCCAACTTCAACTGCACAAATAAAACTTTTATCACATATTTAATATTATTTATTCAAAAATTAGGTGGAATGTATAATATAATGATTATTGATTATTAAAATAGTATGATTATTACAATTCTAAAATTATGTTGTAGATTTATATAACTATGTAAAGGTAACGTAACATTAAAATAAACCAAAGGTTGTGATTTTCTTAATTGTAAATAAATGGGATTAGTAAATACATTATTACGATATTTCTGATTATGCTTTGCAAGATTAATATATATATTTTTTATAATAAAATGATTAAACATAATGAAAGCTTTGGTTAAATTATTCCATGAAGAAATATATCACTAAATACGTTTTAAAAAAACCTGAGTTTACATAGCGTCTCAAGAGTTATTAAAATTCATAAAGGATGAATTTTATACTGAATACTGTCAATTTAGATACATATATTTTTATACAGGTACATATCAATTTCATAATAATACTAAGATTTCCCGTAAAATTTGGTGTTTAACAAAAACAGCAAGAGATTCACATTTATCTTTGCCTTGTCAAAAAGATTGATTATAGTACAACCCTCATACTGAGATTGGAGCAATTGCTGCACGTCAACTTCCACTTTTTCCAATTCTACACCTAAGAATCTCGCCTTTATATTAAATACGCCAATATGTTCTGACGGTATGAATTCGAATTGAACATTTTTCAATTGGGAAATGGAAACATCTTGAATCTCCAACAAAACTCCTTTCTCATATAACTTTGAGCCGGTGGTCTTATAACTATGTTTAGATTTGATTTTCCCTTGAGATTTTCCACTCTTCATGGCAGCTGAATGAATCCTATAATAACAAATATTACAGTTCAAAAA
The DNA here is from genome assembly GCA_022606485.1 of Agraylea sexmaculata. NCBI lineage: Eukaryota > Metazoa > Arthropoda > Insecta > Trichoptera > Hydroptilidae > Agraylea > Agraylea sexmaculata. Next base: position 43,206 of record JAGTTH010006014.1, on the reverse strand, counting down.
TATTATATTATCAATGGGAACTGGGGTTAAAATAAATAAACATATTAAATTATTTTGGTAGTTTTAAGTGAAGCCAATGCCGATAATTTTTATAACTCAACTAAATCAAAAAACATCATTTTAAAGCTTACCTTTTACCAGTATTCAAATTTTCCAAGCACCTATTTATGTACTCGTTATAGTATTCACATTGCTCTTCATAAAACTGTGTCTTTTGATCAAGGTCATGTTTTGATTTTTTTATACGTTTCAATGCTTTCGCCTGCTCTTTTCTGTATTTGCCCTTGTTGCATAAATCTGAGGCGATTGCATTAATAATCCCTTGATATCCATCTTCTCTAGTGACGTAACCCTCATTCTCGAGTCTTTCAAGATATTTTCTCAACAAAGCTATTTGTTCTCTGAACGATGTATTCTCGTTTGGTTTTATCGTACCCGAATAAAGCCGCTGTTCGACAAAAGCTCTGTACTGTTCTTCTTGTTGTTTTGTCGTTCCGATGCAGAGAGCCTCCAATAAATGATCCCCTGGAAATTTATAATAATTAATAAAAAAAATATACATAAAATCATAATTGTATTTGGAAAATTCATACCGTTTAAAAATGGTAAAATCAAAACGCATATTTCTTTCGTTTTTAAAAATAGTTGGCTAATATCCCCCATATCATCAGCAACTAACTCATACTTGTTGGTGAGAGTTAAACACACTTCCGTATTTCCTATGGGTGCTATAGAAGCTAAAGGGATTAGTTCCCCTGCATCGGGAGAGCTCACAGAATCTAGGAGTTCATGTAAAGGATCAGAAGCTTCCGGAGCAATTATGTCTTCATATTCTAAGAGAAGAATATGTGTGTTATGTATTTCCTAAAATTAAAAAAAATATCCTCAATATCTAAAATAGACAAAAATAGTAAATATTCAATTGTACTCACTTCGACACTGATATAAATATGCGGTTTATTTATCATTATAGCTTCAGAATATTCATCCATTGAAAAATATTCTTCAAGAGATGGTCCCTGACAACACTGTCTGAAGAAAGTCTTCATTTTTTCATGACATTCAATAATGAACGGGTTTAAACGCTGAAGATGCTTCGCTTCTTCTCCAAACTATAAAGCATACAAATATTTTTAGTAAAACTATCAATATTAATTAAATAATTATTACATGTTCGACTTACCCCTTTTTTTGATGCCGAGAACTGAAGTATTTTAGCGATCGATGCAAGATTTCTACGTTGGTCATTAGAAAGAGGATTGTTATGTGTAGAAGGAATTATGTCAAAAGCATCGGGTGCTACGATAGCTGCATTTATAAACTGATAATACACAAGATGTCCAATAATCTGAAAAAAAACATAAAAGAATAAAATATCTGCAGTGCGATGTTAAAATTTGTCAGTATTGAAGCTCACCTTTAAAATGTCTTTTTCGGGAGTGTGTGGGAATTTTTTCGAAACAGAAAAGCTTAAAACACGAGCCATATATCGAATCGAGAATGGAAGCAATTCACAACAGTTCATAATTCTATCCAGAAATAATTGTACCATATCAATCAATGTTTTTAAGCCCTTATTCAATCTGTTGCGGACTTCTTCATACTGAAGAGCTTGTTCTTGATCCACAGACATTGGGTAAGTCCTGTAAATTAATGTAATAATTACCACACAATCATATTTACATAATATAAAATTATTTAAAACACATACGATGGCTGTCCAGTTTTCATCTCTAGTTGATTTCTAAATGTTTTGTAAATATCTATCGGGCTCGTGTCAATGTTGATAGATTTATCACTCAATACTCTCTCGACGAGTGGTCCAACAATTTTCCGCAAGCTTTTTAAATCATCCATGCTTCTGGCAAGATTTACAACCATTTTCAACACAACTGGATTGCCGGTAATTATATCAAGAGGTTTGTTAAACTTGCAGTTGATTTCTTCTTCCAAACTGAATCGGAACAATTTTAATAGTAAATATTCGTCCCTCACATTAGCTCCGAAATTGTAAAGAGAGAAAATGACATTTTGCAAGAAATGGTTGGATCTACTTTGAGGCAAACAAAACAATAGCTTGCTCAAGTATTTTGGATCGGTTTGCAACTGATAGAACAAGTGCTGATATCCTTCCAGTAAATGCCTGCTTTCCTTATTCAAAAGTTTCAACCCACAAACGGTATTTGTTTTAGAAGAGACTGTATTGGTTTCTTGATTCAACTCGGCCACATTGTTCCTCTTGACTAAATCATGCAACTTTTTTCTATGAGCAACAACGTCCTCTAGACTAATTCGGTTTTGTATCAAAAGTCCAATTTTAAGGTCCATATCTTCAAGCTGTTTTGATAGTTCTGTATTTTTTCGTATTGATTGAACAGCTTCCGAACGATACGCCTGAAGCTCAATCTCTCTCTCGTAATCTTCAGTGGAAAAATCCAATAATGGTACAAAGTGCTTCACTACTTTAAAAGGAGGATTGTTTTCGTGAATTAGAGATGTAAATGCCCGTCTCACACATTTACCTCTCCAAAGAGCTTGAATAAGTACAATCGCTCTTTCCTAAAAAAAACATATATATAATTTTAAAATTTTACAATAATAACGTATTTTTTTTCATATAAAGTATAAATACCTGTGATTTGTAGTAAGCGTTGGGATCTTTAGAATATGAAACTCTAATGCTTTTAGATTGTTTAACATTACTGCGGATAATTTTTGCATATTTACTTTTAGCAAGTAACATTCTCCACCATGCTTGTATCTTGATAATATACTTCTGATTATGTTTCAAATAATTTAGACGCTCGCTCAAATTTTTTCTGAAGATATATCCATGGATGTAAGCTTTAAAAATCCCCAGTTTATTATGGTCATATTTGTAAATTTTTTCCATCAACATGCGGATATCTTTCATCGATAAATATTTAGAAGATGGTTTAAAATCTTTTGGTGTTTTCCAAGATGGTCTGAATGTTTCAATGTTAATGTAAGCAGTTTTTCCAGACACGGTGTGATGCACGACCCATGGTGAAACATTCATAGAATTCTTTTTTTCAAAGTATTCAATGAAAACATCAAATATGGTTTTTGCATCGATTGATTTCACATTTTGGTTTAAATTCATACAACAAAGGTTCTCTTTGAGACTCGTAGCATCCAAGCGAAGCAGTGCCAAATTAACTTGGGACAGAACATAGCAAGTATCTTCTATTTCTTTTGTTTCAGAGTCTACATCCATTATAATTTTTTGTAAATCTTCTAGCCACAAATCTCTATTGTTATTTTTTTTCAATGCTACTTTAAGCAATGTCAAATACAGATGACTCGATTCAGGTATTAAATAATTTTTAAAATTTAATTTTTCGTCCTGTAAAAGATTCATTATATCATCGGAGTCCTCACGTCGAATAGCATCATTGACATTTTGCAATACTGTAATCACTAAAAAAGAATAAATAACATTAATCTTTCTAAAGTCTTTTTAACCAACAATTTACAAAGATACTCACAACTTCGAGCGGAATCTTCTTGCATATTGACAGAATCAATACATTCTTGGATGTTATTAAAATTCAATAAAGAGCATGGTAAGTCAGCCAAAATTTTAGATTGTCTCGCACATTTAAAAGATGCACAATATAATTCAGATATTTCTTTTCTAAATCCTTCAAATGGAAGAGCACTTTTCTTTAAGGCTTCAACAATTTTTTTATTGTTTCCTGTGTCTATTTCTCTGGATATGTTGGCAATTGCCGAAAGAACTGTAATTGAATTGATTATATCTTCCTCTGTTAAAACTCCACAGTCAATCTTATCCAACTTCATTTCTTCGAATATCAATGGAAAAGAGTATTCATCAATGCTAATATTCGAAAGCTTTCTAAAACGAGACAGTGCGATGTAGAGATTTTTTGAGTCATCCATGTCTAAACATTTGTTTATAGTGTCGACAGTTTTTAATAACATAGTGTGACAGTTTGCCTTTTCATTACAATCTTTGATAATATCTTGCAATATTTTATTCCATCGGACAACATTTTCTATGTTTATGCTGCGATTGTCAGGATTAATATTTTGTATTCCTTCTAAATACAATGACACATTTTCTTTTTTTATGTTCTGTAATTTAAGCCACTCAGAATTGAGTTGAACTAACAAAGAAGATGTATCATTAGCGGCAACAGCGTCGATGATATTTTTCCATGAATGGGAAAAGTTTACCAAATTAATAAATCCTTGGATTTCTGCTTGAGTGAGCAACTCGTCATATGCGTCCGGCACATAACTGTCATTCAGTGATCTATTTAGTGCATTTTGAACTTTAGTACTCTTGGCAGATTTCAGAAATTCAGCATAATAATCGCAAAGTTCCGGAATCACATGTATTAATTTAGCATTTTTATTTAATAATGATTGTTGAATAGGTTTATTAGAATCAATCGCATTATTGATATTGATAATGGCCGCATGCAAAGAAGCAATATCTCCATCTATATTTGATGTGAGTAATCCACCAATTTTCTGGAATGAAGGCATGGGCATTCCATATTTTTGTAATTCTTTGCTCATATTGTCAATTTCAGCATCTAAAATAAGAGAGGCATTGGCAAAACGTTCATATAGCGATTTTATGTTTTACATGATTTTGCAATAAATTGTATTGTGTGTAATGATTTTCAAAGTTAAAGGGAATGAACAGTATTTATAAAAAAATAATATCCTCACCTGTAAACTCTGCTTTTCCATAAAGATCCTGAATCAGAGGAGCTTTGCCCAGTTTGAATAAATGAGTGCTCAAAGCATGAAGACAATATATCAATTTGGGCATATTCTTTTTATCATAAATGTCTGTTGTCTCAGGATAGAAAGTCTAAAATTATAAGTTGATTTATATCCGAGTAAACAAAAATAATGTGCAATTATAAAAAATATTTACTTTGGGCAGATCAGTCATGGCTAAAATTTTGAGGAAATTGTTAATATTTTCAGTGTGTTTGAATTGTAATCCTGCAGCCTGAAACAGATGATGATATTAGTGAGAGTAGTAACAGTAACAGTAACAGTAACAGTAACAGGAACAGTGTACAGACCTTGTACCTGTGATGGTCCCTGTCATAGAGCCGGTGTATCGGCAGCCTGTCAGGCCTCAAGCAGTGCGCCAGCGTGGCCAGAAGTACTCCTGTGCGGAGATGTTCCTCGAGCAGTGCAGCAGCAGGCAGCGCAGTCCCGGTGAACTCCTGAAGCCAAATCCTGATTTCCTGAAGCCGACAAAGATACGAGTACGCGATGTCTCTGTTCCTGTCGAGGTCGATCTCTTCGCTGCTCTTATGACTGCGTGTCCCAGGCTCCATCTTGTTCCTTGTTTTATTGTTCTTCACTGTTTTTTCTTCTAGTTTCTTTGTTATTGCTTGTCTTCAAATCCGCTTCCAACGGTTTCAATTCAACGAATGACCAGTAATGTCACCTGTGTTGCCAGCTAAACTCCTATTCGACTTTCTAACCGACGCCATTTATTTATAAACAATAACAAACAACATATAACATTTTTTTCTCGAATTTTAATTTATAATTCAAAAGCTCTAAATGAAAAGTTAATTTATATTTAAATATACATTTTTTTAAATATTGGCTAAAATTTATATTGTTTTATAATAGAAATTCAATAATTTCTACTTAAAATCTACAAAAAATTGATTTATTTAACCTGAACATTTACACATATGAACAAACTTTAAAATACTTTTTACATGTGTTATTTCGTTGGTAGTGCCGGTTATTCATAAATAATTAAATATTATAATATGTATGTTCAGTATTTCAAATGATAAATAATATGTAATGAAATTATCATCCTGTTTTCAGTTTTTATATTTATAACTTTCAATGGTCAATGTTTTTCTATATTATTGTGCCACTAGTAATAGTGAAACAAACTAAACAATTATTCCATTGTTTAAACAATTTACGATTTCACATTATTTAAAAATGGGAAATTATGTCTACTTTCATTGTGTCTATAAACATAATATTGAGTGTACTCATTTGGACTTTCTAATATTGTAAATATTAAACAATATTGTAATAAAGGTGCTACCTGTGTATTAGGTATTGTGTATACAGTCTTACAATTTCAAATATTATTGCCCCCATAGTAAAATTACTTTGGTTTGCAAGGGTCGATTTCTTTATGAAAGTGTTCAATCAATTAGTTTGTACAATAGTGATTGCACAAAAATGCAGCACTTGTTGAGATTTGAGAGTCAAATAACTCACTATTTGATGAAATCAGCACATAAAATCAACTGTTGACTGTGCAATGAAATCTTGGCTCATTTAGAACTTTAATTAATAAAAATGGCACTTTAACTTTTGATCCTATTTTTATTTGTGTAAGTACCATACCTCTGAAATTAATGATATCTGCAGTCTTTTAATGAATTTTATAAAAAAATTAATAAAACAAAAGGTGTAAGTTATTATTATCAATTTTATATTTCACGAAGATAATAAATATTTTGTATACTGGTTGTATGAAATAATTTATACAATTCCTTAAATTTAGAATAAAAATTACATATAGGTACATTTTCTCGACAAGTTGGAACATTAAAATTTCACATGGACAAAAAAATCATGTTTATATGCGAAAAAAATAATTTCTACAAATGTTAATCATATATTTGGATACACAACTTAAAATAATATGCATTTCTTAACTAAAATATCAATAAAGAGAGGTAGTTGAAATATTCTGAGAATTCATCTCCTTATTATACAATGACAGGTTCACAAAGCAATTAAAATTTTGTTATTATGTATTAATATTTAAGCAATTGCATCTAAAACATTTTATTTTCACATAACATCGCTATACTTTGCAAATCAAGTCAACACTATTCACAATACTGCTCAAGGCATCTATATGCATAAGTATTTTGTCTCAATGAGAAGCTTGAGACCTTCTATTTGACAATAAATTAACATTATTACTGATATTTATAGAATAAGATTGCTTGCATACACAACATTTGTACAAATATTTGTGTAAAAAAGATTAAGTACAAAGTATCTTGCACACGTTTTTGTAATATTACATTATTTACAAAACTTTAATTTTTAAAAACTAAATCAGTCATGAAATTAAAAATATCTTAACAACTATATTAATAAATAAATAAAAAATTCTAGCATTATGTCACAATGTAACAGCAAATATGCTGTTTTCTGGATCTTGTGTATGACTGTAAACAAAAGTTTCATGAATATGAATTCAGATAACCAGAATACTTTTGTTATTGAAAAAGTATTTCAAAGGAAAACTATGGTGAGATGGTAGGTAAAACAAATAAAGGATTGGCAATAAAATTCTAAGGAATTGGGTGTCTCAGGGTGGAATACAACATTTAAAAAATATATAAATCAAATGTTCAAAGCCGGAACAGATAGCTATACAAAAATATAATTATATAATCAAAATTTGTAAATGATTATGATTGAAAAGGTTTCAAGTAGAATGCATTTGGGAAAAGAATACATAAAAACCATGTATTGCACATTTGTTTAGGGTACTAGTGCAATGGGTTTAAGCTAATAGAACACAGTGATCATTTTTATTTTAAAATTGTCTAAGAGGTGATTTTGTCTAAGAGGTGATTTTATCTTCGAAGTGATGATAGTGGTGATGTATGTGTTCGTGAACATAGCGATGTACTGTTGATCCACCAGCACTATCAGCACCGTCACCTTCAGCGTCTGATGAACGCAGAAGACCTTTCCATTCAACTGAGTCATTGAGACCTAAATTTGCAGTGAGGTTATCCATCTTGTCAGTGCGAATTTCTTGGTCCACCCACTTTTTCTTGGATGTTTTACTCAAACGGGTGTTGTTGTCATTTTCCAGCCATTTTTCTACTTGTGCCATTGCTCTAGCATGATATTTTTCTCTATTTTGATGTTTCAAATGATGCGGAGAGCATAAGTGGCTATGCATAGCGGCTGTCTTACGACTTGCGGAAACTTTTCTTGTTCCGTCTGCACTATGTTCTGCTTCAAAAGATTTCGCTTTTGATTCAGTTCGGTTTAGTTTATTCTTCGTGTGATTTACTCTGTGCAAAAGCTCTTGTTCTCTACAGGTGTCAAAACCCTTGGTTTTAGTGATTGTTTCAGTCACAGATTTTTGGTTGTCCTGTCCATCGGTTGTGGTGTTTTCGTGTGGTTCCAAGAGAGTGTAACGAAAGGGCCCTTGCTCCAAGTCGTGCGATCTTGATCTATGATGATTTTTCCAGAGTTTCTGTTGAGATGCTAAATTGGCTTGTGTACTTTTCAAATGATAGCCAGTTTTTGCATGTTGTGATGATGAACAAATGACAGCATGGAGAAAACTATCATATCTACATAGATTTGATTCTTTGTGAGGATTGACATTAGCATTTGCTAAGTCCAAATAGCCGTTGTTTGGATTGTCTGCATATAATACTTGATTTATAGGTTCCAACGCATGTTTTCCGGTAAACGTGTGAGATCTGTGACGTCGTTGATTTTTACCATTCAGGCTATCAGCTTCATGACTATTGATAATTCTTTGATCAGTGTATTGTTTTCTGAAAAAAAAACAGAATAAAATTAGTTTTTTAATAACAAAAATATACTTAAAATATTTACATATGGAGTAAATAATTTACCTTGAGGCTTGAAAACTAAGATGATTTTTTTCCATGTTGGCCTGAATTATCTCTAGCAGTTCTTTTCTTTGCAGACTACTTGAGCGTTTTTTATTAGCGATTCCCTTCAGTTTCTCACTATCAACAGGTATGCATCCACCACTTTGTTCAGGGCTAGAAAAACATAGCTGGGCATCTGGGATTAAATTTTCTTTCTGAGAGTTCCAAATATCATTCTTATGGTGGCTGATATTATTATTTTGTTTATTTTTGTAACGAGGGCTCAAATTATTAATTTGATACTGGCGCAGTCTCATATTCCTTTTGAGACCTTTAGGAATGTGCAACCTATCTGAACAATCAGATACATCATCATCAATAGACAGCCGCGACCTTCTTTCTTCTTCAGCTGCATCTACGGTATCAGTAGGTTTTTCTGCTTCTGTAAACAGCCTATTGCCTAATAGAGGAGTCAGTATACATTCAGGTCGTTTTCTACGAGGTTTACGCCTTCCTTCTCTAACATGATTGCTATGATCACGTTTAAGTTTCACTTTGTGATCACTTATAGTTGGTACATTTTCAGATTCGCCATTGACTGTTTTTCGTTGATCCGGAGACACTGTAAGACGTACTTGTATTGTTTTTGAGCCATAATGGGGAACTGTCACTGTTTTACCAACAGATTCATAAATAGTTGATACAATTCCTGCTATATCCTAAAATAAAACAAATATTATTAACATTTATTAATATTAGATAATTAATAATATAATACAATATAGCACCTCTTTTGTTATTCTTCCGTGTCCGTCAAAATCATACAAAGTGAAAGAAAAATGTAAAGGCTGCACTCCTCCAGCTGGTTCACCACCTTTGACTTGGACGTTACATGTAAACTCCTAAAAAATATTTATTATGATTAGAAATCAATTTTATATAATATCACTTAATAATTTTGTTATTACTGTATTGTAAAAATGAATTAGCATTTAGATGTAGGATACTAATTTTAAGATGGTGAATAGTAGAGAAGTTGGTCAACAAGTGGGTTAACGGAACTGGTTATGCATGGCAAATCCGATAAGACTATCTCCAAGGGAGGTTTGCAGATTAAATTAATAGATAGATTATCGACTCTAGGATATTAGGAGATTGATTATACTTCTTGCAATGTTAAAAAAAATCTCACCTCGAAATGAACAGTATCCGTGTGGAGGGCTGTGGTTGGTTGAGGCGTATCTGAAGATGGACTGATGGCAGATGTTGGGGTGGTTGGTGGTAAATCAGCGGTGAGTAAAGCCCTGGCTTCACTGGGTAGTAAATCTGGCGGTGCTGAACATTGTGAAGGTGCTCTGCCCACTAACTCCTCTGTATCTGTTCTTTCTCCTTCCGCGAGGACTGTAACAATGAATACAATAAAATAAATATTCGATTGCCATATAATCTTTTTTGTGAGAAGACCGATTCGTGGCTTTATTGAAGTTTTATAGGTCTTTTATTTTATAGCACAAAACCTTCGGAAATTGGGCCAAGCTTATTGCGGCTGTAAACCGCCGATGGCCGCACTTTATGCCACAATATTCGGGAACACCCACGAAGATTCATTCGTACAATGGTGTTGGAGTCGTTCCACGAAAAGGCTTGTTGATGCCGATGCAATGATAAATGGGTCAAAATCCGGGATATATTTTCGAGCAAACGCGGGACTGATAGAAAAAGTCGAAGTAAAAAAATAAAGTAATAGAAATGGAATCCCAGACAGCCAACGGAAGCTACTGATTTTGTCAAGATAATGCAGTCGGTTAATTAATCTTCTTAGGTTTGACCCAGTGAAATTTTATCAAGTTGTAGATTTCGTATTTTATTAAATGCATTAGTGTATTGCTGCGTGTAGGGATAGACTAGAGCTTGAAATATTGGTATACACGCATACGTATCACAGGCACACATTCTAATTACACTATTACAGTGGTACCTCGACATTCGAGTTTTTCGAGATTCGAGCACGCGAATGAGCGATTTTTTGCTTCGAGATACGAGCAATTGGCTAGAGAAATCCACGGGTCTGGAACTTATTTTTCTAAACAGCCTTCATGTGAGGGCGAGAAAAAGAAAAGTTTAGCGAAAAAGGGCAAAGACAAGTGAAGAGAAAAACTGTGACGAAAAATCAGCGAAAGTAACAGTTTATAAATGTAAATCGTTTTGGTTTTGTACAATAAATATTTGTCATTTATAAATGCATCAAAAACACGTGGTACGTGACTTTTTGGGTGGCTGGAACGGATTAATAGCAGTTTGTATGGGAAAATTTGATTCGACTTATTCGAACGAATTAAACTCCTCAGTGTATAATCATTATCTCGTTTGAAAATAATTTTGATTTTTATTTAATTTTATCTACATACATGACTGTATAGAAGATGCGCGTTGTGTCATTATCGACGGTAGCATATTTACATAGATATCCTTATTTGGAGAAAGAGTCGTGGATTATTTATTTCTCGGTACAGCCGATTCGCCCGCAATCGATCAGAGAGGTGCGAAGAAGTACTTTACAAGGCAAACGACGATACTCTTATACAAAGAGAATGAGATAGAGCTGGCAGCTTTCTCGGAGACTGAACAATACAATGGAGCTTAGAGCTATGGACGATGCGGCCTCAGAAAGTATACACTATACACAACAGAATAACACAAGGGACTCGTCACAAAATCAATGCGACCGAATGGACAAAAGCCTCTGTAGACACCGCAACGTTTTGTCAACTTGTAAAAATTTGTACCTGGATGGGAAACCTTCCGAGAAATCCCGGACGTATTGCGGTATCATCCAAAGGACGACGCTTTCCGCTTACATACTTTTTCAATGATAACGAATTCACGTTCACTGATATTAACAGTTTACGTTAAATACCACGCATTCTATTTACTCTACAGTCTTAAAGAGGAGTGAATCAATCCTCTGCAATTCGCTGGCTTTCGAATATGTATAGTTTCTATTCAATATTCAAACTAAAGAACAAAAAAATTGTATACAGACTTTAACAAAAGAAAACGTTGTAATACTAGACACTATAGACTTTATACAATTAAAAGCAAAGAAACATGTATCATATAAAAAATAATAAGTTAAATATGTTTGTAGATGAAATAACATACATATTAAATCACACTACAAAACTATAATATCATATTACAGATTACAACTATTTGCAGTTTTTGGAGATTTCAACTGTGTTCAAGTGTTTTAAGTTTGACATTTGTTATACAAACATACATAAGAAACAAAGAGTATACAGGGTGGACATTTGAAATAACTGAGAATATTTTAGGGGGTGGTAGGGTATCGTAAAAATAATCGAAAAAAAATATTAAATATTTTTTATTATTAATTAATATTAAAAAAGAATTAATAATATTAATTACGTATAACATACACAATACAAACGTAGCATTCACTACTGAGTACTTCAGAGAAACATTTAATTCCAAGATGGTGGCCCAAACTCGATTCCAAAGTAACTATTAATTAATTAATTATATATATATATATATATATATATATATATATATATATATATATATATATATATATATATATATATATATATAAGAGCGTGAACGTAGTGCAGTTATTAGGGCTTTAACACTAGGTTGGGTTAAAGAGCAGGAGGGATAGTATCGGAAATACTATCCAGCAAGCCTGTGGGTAAGAGAAGGCAGGGTAGACCTAGGCTAAGGTGGGCGGACGAATTTTATAAGGTAGTTAGGAGTTTAGGAATTAATAACTGGAGGAGCGCGGCCTCCAATAGAAATAAGTGGAAGATGCTGGTCCGGGAAGCCTTGGTTCATCATTGAACTGTAGTGCTTATGATGATGATGACGACATATATATATATATATATATATATATATATATATATATATATTTTTTTTTTCAATTATTTCAATTTACACCCTGTATATAGAGCTTGTTCGGCCAAATAGTAATGGGTATATAAATTCACTACGTACAAGCGAGATTTGATTCAAATAAGGTTGTATATAATAGTTTAGTCGAGGTTCGCTCAGCTAAAAGTAGGTTTTTTAGATTTGTAGCAATAAAAACTAGACAGACGCCTCACGGAGAGCGTAAAATTGCAGGTGGCCATCGACAGGACAGGATGTCCAAGCGTCAGTCATTATTATCGAGTTGTATGGCTGCCCACTCGTAAAAACGTTCAACTCTTCACTGTCAAACCAGTCTCACGTTCAACTCGCTTCTAGAAGAGCCCTCGGGTGAAATTATTAGGTCCGATTCGGATATTAATGAAAGGAGATTCCACGTGTGTTAAAAATAGGCGCGGAACAGGCCAAGAAGCTAGTGTATTATTATCCATTGAAATGTATGAGATGCGTGGGCTATGGCAGCATGCGTCATCGACTCCAATATTCAGATGGTGACCCGTTTCATTTGAAATCAACAGGAATAGCTTGCGATTGTTCCTGGAGGTAACAGGACCACGCATGTGTTAGTATGAAAAAGCAATTTATCTCCGACTGCAGTACAGTTGTGAAGCGGTTCAGTCTAACATATTCCACATCATCATCGTGATGATCACGGTAGATTATCACAACCCAGCATCTGCTCTCAGTGATGGATTTTACCGTTAGACATTCGCCATTTGTCGCACAAGATGCAACCAAGATAGATGCCTTCATCTCGATTTAGATTGCATCAAGGGAGGAAGTCATATCGTGCGAACCAGTGCAAACTACAGTTCATTTTATGATTAGATTAACTGTTGACAGGGAATTTTATATACGATCATATAACTATAATTATACTACGAAAATAATTTAACTGTTAAAAGCTTATTAATATAGTAGGTTTTACTTCGATTCATTTTTGTGATTGCACAAAAATGCAGCACTTGCTGTCATTTGACTCTCAAGTCAGGTAGCTTATTGTTTGAAGAAACCGGCCCTAAAGTTAATGCAGGTGATACGTACACGGGTGACCGCCTTACATCGCGTGTTGTTCGATGGGCATTGATTTAGCTTATTAACCAAGTATTAAAAAAAACCTAGTATGTACTTGGAAAATTCAAGACTCTAGATCTGATCCTGAAGACGTTGAATCGAACAATTGTGCACTGGGACGAAAATATTCATATTAAAGCGGTTATATTCTACAATAAACAAGTTGATGGGAATGACCGTTTAAATAAAAAAAAAACAAGTATGATTTGAACGATTTGTAGGAGTGGTTTCGTAACATTGTACAGTTGTACCCTTGAACGAGAATGTTGTGTAAATAAATAGACGTCCCGTAAAGCCGAGGTATTAATTGCTCAATGAGGCCGTCAATACATCATCACTGAAAGGCGGCAGAGACATGGAGGGCAATTAGCACCATGATCTTGTGTGTCTTCGCTGATGATTGACTAACGGTACGGTACAATATTCCAGCGAGAGGCCACTAGGGTTCATCGGGAATCATCGAATACAATTCCCAAGTTTAAACATCGCAATAATCTATATAGCTTCATTATTGCAGAAGTTTCCTAGGCAAAGTTGGGTCAGTGAACTTGCTGTGGATTGCACCGCAAAGAGCCGTCAAGTTTCGCATTTGTTCAGAAGTAAACAATGAAAGGATGTCACGTGTAGAAACAATATATCACACCTGTAATTCAATTACTTGACGACAGCTATGGAAGAGGACACCTTTCATTATTAAGAAAGAGAACATGGTATACACGCACCTTACAAATTTGGTACACACACTTTTATATTGAATAAGTGAAACCAATATCTTCGGGACGATCATATAAGCAAACCTCGGCCAAGGTTTTCAATTGCTCACAATTACACGTATGTATTGCTTTATTATTAAGTAAAATGTATTATTCTATTTCAATTTTCAGATATGAACAGAACAATCTTAAAACATAATAATTTATAATTTGTCCCATGAATATTGATATGTGATAAGTATAGATGTTAGTCATAAGTATAATAAGTCAGTAAGTAAGTTTTGTGTGAGCATCAGAAATAAAATAATACAAAATATAGTGGAAATCACAAAATTATTTATTTAAATAATTATGGAATTCCATCCAGTATTCAACACGATCAATAATTTAAAATAATAATGCAATATTATAAGAGAAAACGTTGCAGAGTTGGAATACGTCAAAGCGTTTCATTACACCCACTTGGACTAAATTTGCATATAAGCAATAAAAATATGGATATGACTAACACAATTTATATGTTTTAATAAGGATAACGTGTATGACATAATACAATTTTTATTTTGTCATCAAGCAATACTCTGATCATAGTTTATGTTACATTAATTCATAGATATAAACATAAGATATCGCATGAGTGGCTAAATGCGTGTTTAGTTCAAGTACATCAAGTAGCCAAAAACATCACTTGCCTGGCAAACATTATACTGTAAACATTTTTCTTTATATCGTTATATTTCACAGTAAAATGGGTAAATGCATTGTTACTACATGTCATATGTACTCGAATAGATCTAGGCTCAGTTACTTCTTTAAGATGCTTAAAATATTATTGCGTTTTAATCGCCAAAATATTGTCACAGTCACTCTCGGTGGTCACTAGGAAACGTTTTGAGTGAGGGAGACACACTTATGCCTTTATCGAAGAGAAGAGTGCAACAATACACGGGCTACACGAATTATTTATATCTTATGTTTATATCTATGCATTAATTGTACAATTTGACTAAAAAATTGTCGTAAGCACTTTTCACTTGTTTCATATGTAATAATGAGAATTAAATACACTTTTTATGGATAAAATAAAATATTTTTTTTTTTTGGGAGAGTAGGAAATGTTCTCAGAGCCGTGAAATTTCTCGACAGTGGAATGTATGTGTGTATGTTCATCCCACGGGGGATTACTACGAGGGCGAGAGCTGTTTTCCTAGAATCCAGTTCACCAAATGGTGCGTTTATTGAATAACAGTTGGGTGTGGATACCGGAGTAAAGTTATGTGTATGTATGGGAGAAGAAAGGCATGGTATGGCAAGTGGGGAAGGAAAAAAAGAAGAAACAAGTAAAACCGGCAGCAGGGAGAGGAGGAACTGTTACACCAAGAGACAACCAACCACGAGGGGTGAACATCTGATTCGATAACAACCCTACTTAATACATAATAAATTAATTACTTTCGAATAGATATTTGTATTGCACAGCTGGAGACGATCATTTTGCATACAGTCAGTATGTTGTAGAGAAGACAGGCTGACAAGAAGGCAGCCGACCTTTTCTCGGAAGTGTCTCGAAGGCACCATCACCATCAAGAACCATCAGAAGAATGGGCCTCCCTTTCAATACACCTGCCTCTTATAATAAAAAAAAGGAACCGCCGACTATTATTCATATTATGCCCTCTTATTAAAGCGAACTTGATTTTATCGACCGGAAATGTTCAGATTTAAAACTATCTAAAAAATGGGATGTCTTATTATCATAATAATATGATACATAATACAGATTGTTTAATTTATTCGTAAAAGAATAAAACCATGTATGAGTATAGTTTTGCACTCGAACTCTGGCAATTAATCTACAAACATCGTAAATGCATCATATAGTTTATAAACTTTATACAAACCATTGAAAATAAACGAATAAAATATACAAATAATGACAAATATCAATCTTCCTATTCAGTTCATATAATATTTTTGTGAAATCAGTTAAACCAATAAAAGGTTTTACATACTTTAACATACCAATCATCTCAGGCAGGACTCGAACCCGCCTCTTCTGGTATGGCCCCAGATGCACTAACCACTATGCTACTGAGATGGTTGTAATAGTCGTCAGAAATACCTTATACTTCTTATTCAATGTTTATTTTTTGTGACATCTCAAGAAAACTGAGGATTATTTTACACGGTTTATTGACGACCAATTAAATGGTATTTATTTTGGTTACCCATGCACGTTAACTCACATATAATATTACTTGTAGTCAAATCTATAATGCCGCATACAGACACTCGCGAATGTAGGCGAATAGTGAGAGTGTGGATGGCACATTCGTCAACATTTGACTTGATTCGTTAAGTGTTTGATGATTTTTTTACTAAATGAAATCAAATGTTTCGAACACCGGTCTAATTTGCGCAATATTGCAAGTATTAATAATAGAGTGGATTTTCGCGAACATTCGCACGAATGCAGTGTATGGATGCACCATTAGAATATCATATTTTTTTATTTTGTGGAGATGGAGGAATTTCAGATTGGGGTGTTTTTTTTAGAATTGTATAGCTAGCTGCATATTGTGTTTTAATTTATGTAAATGAAGTGTATTCTTTTGGGGAGACCACTCCTTGAAGTGTGGCACTCCTCGATCGACGCGGCTGCATTACAATCTCTGAGAGATGCCGCCGTTATTGGGATGTGAAAATTAACAGTGGGGTGTGATAAAACTGAAATTGACAGAGCGAGTATGATGGAGAATCTCTCATGTTGATGATGACCACGTGGAGCTGGCGGGCTTCCTTTGAGGAGTTGAAGCAAGGTCGCGGTCAGTGGCAACATCGCCCAGGCCATCCGTATATTTGTATGTATTGGTCACTAGCCACACGTGTACAAACACGTGCACGCACACATACAGATCATCAAGAGGTTCACCGATCTTCGGCGTCTCCACATCGGGACCATTCACTCGAATGACGCAACTCTTGGTGCCAGTGCCAACGAGTTCATATATCATACGAGACACGAACGATAAAGTTTGGAATTCAATTCATGGTATTATAGAGACAATATAGAATTAGTAGAGATTATGGTATTGTAAAATAATCCACTTGGCAAAAGCATCCACTGTACAACTAGATTGATAGGGGAAGACGACTTATACAGGGTGGA
Organism: Agraylea sexmaculata; assembly: GCA_022606485.1. Lineage (NCBI taxonomy): Eukaryota > Metazoa > Arthropoda > Insecta > Trichoptera > Hydroptilidae > Agraylea > Agraylea sexmaculata. The sequence continues at coordinate 25,639 of JAGTTH010006014.1, read as the reverse complement.
CTTGATATAACTGAGAATATGTTAGGGGGTGGTAGGGTATCGCAAATATAAGCGAAAAAAATCATAATTACGTATAACAGACTACTGAGTACTTCATAGAAACAGCTGATTCCAAGATGGTGGCCAAAACGCGATTTCAAAAGCACTATTAATATTTTTAATTTTTAATAAACCAATTTTTTTCAATTATTCTTGCGATACCCTATCACCCCCTAAAATAATCTCACTTATTTCAAGTCCACCCTGTATATTGTTGACTGTAAATTTATTGTGGATACGTACTGTTGATTATTGATACATCCATATAGGTCTAGTGTACAAGAATATACGATTACTAAATATTATTTTTACATAAATATTTTGTATTGATTACATACTTTTTTTAAGATACATTCTCTATTTTCACGCTTTTTTTTCAGACATGTAAATAAGATTCAGTAGAAACGAAAAAAAAAACAATGTTGAATTGTTCGCAAACAAAAGCTTCACAAGGTACACAATCTTAATATTGTTCTTATTTAACCTGGACAAATAAAGATTTATCTGTTAATTCCGATTATAGCGTGTTTTGAATGATTTAAATTAATTTAAAACTAATTGTTTACAAAAAAAAACAATTTTTCGTTGCTGATGTTTAGATAAGTAATTAGGAAAAAGTGTGTACGAAACGGATGTCGTACGCCCAAAAAGGATGTGACAATTGGGATTTGTACATTTGCCAAAATAAAGAGAATATTGTTTGATGTTTTCACATCAAAGGATCTTCAGTCTGTGGACCAATACATACTAACTTGTACATATATACACACGCACACACTAGCGTTGACACTTCAAAGAAGAACACCGCCAACAATATTAAATGTAAGAGAAGTGCTTAACATCTTACAACGACACTTGATACATTTTATACTCATATCAAATATGAACAGCAATAAAATTTGCTCTCCCACCCACCAGCTGGCAGACTATTCAATTTATTAAAATAATATGTACTAACTAGTGAATCATTTTATATTTAAAATTAAAATATATGCACTAAAATCTCCCTATTCTCATTATTAAATATGCGCGATAACAACCCAACTCACTGCTGATTGATTGGTCATTATTAATATCATCATCATCACAAGCACTCCAGTTCAGTGATGAACCAAGGCTTCCCGCACCAGCATCTTCCACTTAATGCTCCTCCAGTTATTAATACCTGAACTACCTTATAGAATTAATTATATATTATTAATTTAATATCGTACGGTATCATCAATATTTATTAAATAATAATTGTCCTGGATAATAATATGAAAAAAACAACAATTGACATAATTGATTTTTATTTTATTAAATAAGGGAAAACAGTTCTCTAATGGAGCTTTATTTTAGACACAACGTGTTAATTGTCTGTCGGTGATCTCAACTATTACTAATTACATAAATCCCCGATAGAGTGGCTCTGCTCGACTAATAATCGCCTCAAAATCCAGGAAATCAGAGTAAACCTGGATCAAGACGTTCGATCGGGAATTTATTAATATTATTCCCGATCTCCCAGTCGCAATAACCGATCAAATCATTTTTTTAAATGATCTGAGTGGGATTTGAACCCATGACCTATTATGCTGGTAATTGATTTGCAAATAACATTAAAACGACCCGCCTTGTGGCCCAGTGGTTAGTGTAACGGATTCGTGAGTGAAGACTCCCGGTTCGATTCACGGCACCGGAGTCACTTGGTAGATCTAGCTTAGCAAACTAGATCTTAAGTACTCATTGCTGTGTGGTGGCCTGGGAAACTATCTCTACTATATTCTCCCGTAAAGGCCAAGGTGGCCTGGCCAACCCCTTATAAAGGGACTCCGGCGAATAGGGAAGGCGTCACGGTATAACATCAAAACAATATTAAGGAATTCCTAATTATTTTTCATATAATCATATAATAATAAAATATAGGATTTGATTGCACGTATTGAAAGGAAGAATATGTCGAATGTGGATCAGTATGGTATCCTTGAGAGATTGCAATTTCCTTCAATGTCATCGTACTTGAAGTGTTCTCTCGGGCAGAAGACCTTGCGGTTTGTAAATGTTATTTTGCAAAAGTCGTCCCCCGCGAGTGTATGTCCCCGTCGGTATATCGAAGAGGATAGGATATAGTGTAATAAAAACGAAGCAGGGGTATAGATTAATTTTATTGATATTTCTTGTCTGCGGGTATGGCGGTGTGATTAGAACATCAAAGAAGCGGCGCCGAGCCTTTTAAATTTTATTGATTCCACACAACAACGCTACACAGAGATAGCGAGGCCAGATATATCTCATTCGCTCACGGAGCAACTCGGGCATTCTATCAATACGGTAATATGTCATACGTCAAGTGTGTAGATAAGGATGACTTGCAGATGAATCCCTGTTGATTTGGGATCGGAAGTGTGAATATCTCAGACGTTAAACATCCGCCAGGCGCCAGTTGACAATGGAAAGACCATTTATAATAATAACATTGTGGAATGATATGCAGTAATAGTGTGCGGGTGGCCACTAACATACGAGACTAGCATTCCAAATCATGCTCATTATGTTTCTGCGAACCAACACGAATACCGTATGCTAAGTCACTTCAAGCTATAAAAGCCGCTTTATCCAATACTATCATAGCACTTTTATTTTATATTTTGGTCTGTTTGTATGGTGTATGAATGACCGTCAGCGGCTCATTTCCAGCGAGCACTGTTTGCAGAGCATAGCACAGTAAACAAAATGCCTTTACACTCTGATAGTATAAGCACTTGGTCTATATATCATACACTGTGATTTGACTGTGTGTTAAAAATAAACGGTGTCATGCCAACGAAAACAATGACGTCGGCATCATCATTTCCTGTATTGCAATATCGTTTTCTAAGACCGGCGGAATATCTAAATGGTCGTTGCCTCACACGAGATTCGACGATAAAATGTAGGAAATCGCTTCGTATGAATAATTTAAAACGTGTACGTTTGAACACCTCCGGAATATGCAAATAATTATAATGGATACGCGAGTTTTCCACTAATGAATGAACAATGTTGGCAAACATAGATGAGTAAAATTTTATCGGCGATAGTTATCAAATGAAAACAAGCGACACAGACAGTCGGATTACGGATGGCAATAAATTTTATCGATAAAATATACGACTCGTATCGTTTAATTGCGACAACGCGTTATTTTTCTATAAATTGTGCAAGAGAATGTCGTTTTGCCCTTATATGTAGAATATTATAAGTCGTGGACCGGGAGAAGCATGCAGGAAATGCTCCGTGGAGGATTTCTTTGGAAGCGTGCAGAATAGCGCAAGATATATTTTATACGGGCGACAGGCAACACATGGCAAGGCAAGGCAAGACTAGCGGGTAGTCGAGTCGATTCGTTATCTATTCAGGGAAGAATTGTGGCGACGATGAGAAGACGTACGAGAGGCAGGCATAAGAAGGATAGAGGAGTCCCACTGTGAGGAAGACAGGCGCGGGAACGTCACGACCGGATCAACATGGTGGAATGCACAATTAGTCCCGACGGATGCCGACTGAATCCTTGCCTTTAAATCTCAAAACACACCAGCCATGTTTCGGATTAATGTGCATCGCCGAGTGTGACTTCTTTCATTAATGAGAAAGCACAAAGAGCGCATTCATTCCTATTTATATGTATACCTTTCCTTCACGACCATACCACCCCACCAATAAGGCGACGTTCACACTGTGACCTTTATCCTACACGTGAGCTGAATTGTGGCCTACTGCACTATAGAGATTCAACACAGTTTGCAAAGCACTGGTGTAATATATTGCACGGTCGTCATCTCGTGTTGTAATTCCGGCGTGTCTTTGTCAGGCCGAGTCATTTTTGAATGCCACTCTTTGTGAACGTGTATATGTGTGCCTGTATTTATGTCGGCGGTAAAACAAAGCAATATCGTTGTGTTGTTGGTCGTGGACGAAACAGGCGTTGGGGGGCACAGCGGGGGCGCAGCCTCAATGCCCTCGACTCCACATCATACACTAACATCCATCACACACGCACAACAATCATTATTAAAAATAACGTCACTGACAACAAAGTCCCATACAACAATACAGGGATTAATCAAGGACTTTTTTAAATTAAGTGCAAATTATCATTTTTATTTGGTAATGTTCCCATTTTCAACATTTACACCAAAGATCACTTAACATAGTCAATTTAGACGAAATTATGAATGGAATATTATTTATTTACATGCCCCGCGGAGCTTTTTCTAGAGAGGGTTTTTATACCCAACAACGTATTAATTGTCTGTCAGTGATCTTAACTATTACTAGTTACACAGGACACCAACACAACGGCTCTGCCCGACTTAATAATCGCCCCAATATTTATCCAACAATCCAGGAAATCAGGGTAAACCTGGATCAATACGATCGATGGGGATTTTTATTAATATTATTCTCGATCTCCCAGTCGTAATAACCGATCAAATTAATTTAAAAATTCTTGACTTGAGTGAGAATTCAACCCATGACCACAGTATTTGTAGCAACGCTTCTTTTCCCCTGAGTTATTACGATGGTATTATTAAATATATACAACATATCTTTAATTGAACTTCAAAGAATTTATCAATGGTATCAAATAAAAAATAATGAGGGCCAAATAATAATTAATTAATAATAAAATAATTGCCGTTGACGATGATCATTTACTAGTATCAGTGCACAATGAGGATATCTACACATTACCAGCTAGTCTTACAGTCAGCGGCTATAAAAATGGCTAAAACAATGAGATGTTATGTGTAAATGTCATTACATACGGTGTAAATTCTAAATCTCGCGCCAAAATAATAGAAGAAAAAACATGACTTGGACCATTAATTGCGGTGTAGATGGATTACATGTCACGTGCTTATTCTTCAATTGAAATATTTAAATTTGTATAATATTAAAGTTCAGTTATATGAAATAGTAATAATTATAATTGAGTATGGTATGAAGTATGGCTTAATGTAGAACGACCGTCACATATGTTCACCGCTGGGAAGCCACTAATCTTGAAGCACTAGTCTCGGAAATAACGTCATTCAACTCACCATGGCGGCTGTCGGCCACTCTTTCTTCTCTCCAGATTAGGATCGGCATAACTACACATCCCTACACTCTATGAGAAACAGAGAATAGCAACAAGCTCGACAAATGTAATCATTTATAAACCGGTTCTAGTTTAGTCGACCTCAACATCTTTTCAACATAACAAAAAATCATATAACAATACATCTTGTTAAAATGTGATTATTTCAGGTTGAAATTGCTACTATTAAACCAAGTTCTAAGGCACCCATTACTGTGATAAAGGCAGACAAATGACTGAGTGGTAGAATATTGTACTGTGGCTCCGTTCCTAATTAGTTACGCAACGAATACGACTCTTATATTTACGAGCCATGCGGCGCCAATGTCTATTCGACTATTGTTCATTTTTAATAAATTAATTAATTTATATACACAACAGTCAGTACGAGATCTATATTAAACTCTGTTTTTACATTTTTTTAGGATAACCATCATCATCATCACTTCAGCTCCAGTTCAGTGATGAACCAAGGCTTCCCGCACCAGCATCTTCCACTTATTTCTATTGGAGGCCGCGCTCCTCCAGTTATTAATCCCTAAACTTCTAACTATCTTATAAAATTCGTCCGCCCATCTAAGCCTAGGTCTACCCTACCTTCTATTACCTACAGTTTTTAAGATAGCAATAGCAATAAAACTAATTTTATCACACAATTATGTCGTAAATAATGTTTTCATTAATGAATTACGATCAAAGAGGTCGTTAAAGCGATTAATTAATTCTAGGGCAGAGAGATAGTATGTCGTATCAGTACATTGTATTATTTTGTTCTATCGTGTGCATTGGATTTATCTTACAAATTCCGAGAAAATGAGAGGAAGGCGACCGCGAATATCGCATAACATAATTTATTATGTATGTGTTTTCATTCATGTGAGTAATACGATAAGGTGTGTGATGTGACATTCCTCATATTATATTTATTTCGTTCATTTAATACAACATAAATGAAGATTAATTATATTAAAAATATTATAGCCTATCCAGATTTAAATATTTTCATAATTATTGTTGATATCGGCAGCTGAACTGTGGAAGAATGATAAAAGAATATTTATTACAATAAAATGTTAAAAGTATCACCTTCCAATATTAAACGAGTAGGTATAAAAATAGTCATTGTTTTACAAATACTATACTAGTATTGTGAAATTAAAAAAAGTTCAGATTATAAAGAAACAAAAATTTTCAATAAAACATTTTTTTAAATCAAGTAGATACAAATTGTTTATTTTATTTTTATTTAGAAAAAAATGAGGCCAAAATACAATGATCGTGTGACTAATCGGACTTTTTCTTGGAATTCTAATTACTCATATTTATACGACAAACACCGTAAACGAACCTTACTTGGTGTTATTCTACTGATTGTTTCTTATATTTGCAAAGAAAATCCTATGGTTGGTGATATTATAGTGTGACCAATCACAGCCATTGGTAAGTTATCTTGCTTATTCAAATCGGACATTAGCTCTACAAAGAGTAGCTTTGATGTGCGTCAAGTGTTTCCAGGAAACGTTACGATGATTCAAATCAATGTATTTTTAAAATGGCAACACTAATCGATGACAGCTGTCAAATTGACAAACAAAGCTCATGTTTTGATGGCGTGTACATAAATACAAGTAAGTATAGTATATTTTTTGCAATGGGTGGTTTTATTAATAAGAAATGTATTTATATGGGTGTGTATGTGTCAGGTTAGTGTGGTTATGGTGTAATTTATCCAACGAGCTCTGTATGTAAGCGGCCAACATCTGCCGGCGCCCGCCTCTTTGATATTTTTAATGATACAGCCACACACATATATATACATGCATACATACTAGCTAACAAACTCGCCGACCGACTCTGATTCTTCGTTTCTCTTCTGGTTTGATCTCTGTCAGTATCGGTCCCGCCTAAGAAACGACGCTTTCTAAACAAAAATACCCACACACACGCTCAACACCAGATCAACAGGTTGGTCTGCCCGCGAACCGAGAACACGGCCAAAATTTACATAATAATAATATACCTAAGTGAAAATCGGCATGGACGTACGCGGACATCAAAAGCGCCGATAAACTCACGCATACTATGAATTCCACAGTCACATCTTATTACAGTCATGCTGCATAACAGAATATACATACATATTTAAAAAAAATCATTCAGAACGTAAACTGTTGAATAACAGTACAATGCACTGGTGAGGCTAATATTAAAAAACATGTATGTATACATACAGCACTACCTCAATTTATGTTAGCTCGGAGTTACGCGCTTCTCACTTAACAATAAAGCAGTCATGAAACCTGAGTTACCATTGAATAGCTTTACCTTTTAATTGAATAAAGTGATACTTTATATAAGTTTACTTTATAAAGTAAATCACCACTATATCACCACGATAATAAGACCACTCATTGATAAACTTTATAAAGTAAATCAATGAGTGGTCTTATTATCTCAGCGAATAAACTAGGTATATTCTATAACAGTAGAGATTATCTTGGTTTTATGTAAAAAAAACATCAAGAAGTTGATTTGCCATAAGTACCCACAGGTTTATTTTTATATGATAAGTAGATGATTTTGTTATAGTCTTAATAATAAAATTTTACCCCTACATACGTATCTTCGTCAGTTCCCGTCTATCGTGTAGCTTTAGGGTAATCAAAAGTTTTTATATACTGTTAGATGCAATTGAAGTTCAATAAAAAACAGTTAATAATTCTACGAATGGGTAATAAATAAATAGTAGGAGATGGATATTCCATATTCAAATGTGGAAAATTGTTGAATGAACGGCGTATGTGAATGAATGAAATATGTTCTCACCGGAGAAGTGTTTGTAGGAGTTCCGGAACTTGGTCTTCCACCATCTTACGAAGTGAGCGGCCATCAGAGTGTTGGTCTGGCCTGACTCCACACTCTCGTAGCAAGTCATCAACTCTCACTGAATCACAACACAGTCACAGTCACTGTCGGCGATCACTCCATCGTGTTCTTAGTCTCCGTTAACGGTGGCGGTACTCTGTAGTGCGATCCGCTGTCTTCTTAATGCAACAGTTCCTCGCTGCTGTCCAAAGTAGTAAAGTGTGGTCTTTGTTGTTGTCCGTAAGTGGCGCGCAAGTTAGTTGTAGTTGTACTGTAACAAGGACTGCGTGCTGACAGAGCGGCGGCCGACTCTACACTGACACTGACAGAGACACACCGTCAGCCAAAAGACTACGAGCACGACACAGGGCCGGCGGCACGCCTTGCACTCCAATGCATTTTTATTTATTATTAACTAATTTGTATGACTCACGAAAGACAATACATACTTCATAAAAGCAATAAAAAAAGCTCTTCACAAAAGTTTAGATTTTTTTACAAATATAAATTACAAGTTGAAATATTTATAAAATTGGTCATGTTTAAAATTGTGAATATCCCCAATAATATAATAAATGTGTAATTTTAAATTATTTTATTTTAAAACAAATTTTTACTTTTCGGAGAGTGGTCTTTTATACGTTAAAGACATGGAACGGTTAACGATAAAATATGTATGATGAATGATATATGTAAGTAATTCCGAAACGGACATTACAAAGTTGCAAGATAATTTATAGCTTTATAATGTTATATTTATTTTAAGCATATGTTAACTATTTTAGATTTATATTCAAATAGAACTATACAGACCACACATGACATTGAAATATTTTACAGAAATTGTAAAAAAATGCATAAACAAAATGCTCTTAATCCTGGTTAAACAGATCGAGAAATACGTTCGCTGCGAACTGTCATCCGAATGCAATATATGAATCTCTGAAACTGAAATGAAGTTTCATATTTTATTTTTGCCAGTAAATAGATTAACGTAGTTTATTTTTTTATTATTTAAAGGGGTTATTAATTTATCACTAATGATGTTCATGAATATATTTCTGTTCAATTTAAAATTAATTATCATTCTTGAGGTGTGCATTGTTCAAGTAATTATCATTCTTGAGGTGTGCATTTAAAAAATCTTAGTTTTTAAAATATAATGTAAAACACATACATACACAGTATTTTATTGATTTTAATTAATTTGTATAAAATATTAAATCCAGGTGTGATGGCGCGCCGTCCCTGTCCGAGTCCATTATCTGGCGGCCTGTCTGTGTTCCTCAGTTGCCCGCCCCCTCTCTCCCCCCCGCTCCCCCTCGTCGCCCCCCTCTTGTCCACGGTAACATCACACACCAAACACCGCCACCGCCCCCCTCGCTGGTAGCCCCCCCGCGCGCCCCCTCAACCCCGCCGCCCCGTCCCTGTCCGTATCTATAACTTCCTCAGTGCTCGCACAGGCAACCCTAAATTATATGGCGGTCCCGCTCTCTTGGTCTCTGTCTTCCATCCAAATTACATCTCGTGACCATTACTAAATTCTGACGATTCTCTACGGATGTGGTGTACGATGAATTTAATTTTTCAAAATTAGACCAATCTATTAGAATTCAAATGTTTTCACCACACAACCTTTCGTTGGTTGTCGGTCTCGAATTATTTCGTCCGCCCTGAGGGTGTAAAAAATATAACACCTTTGCTTTACCATTAATCATATATGTGTGTATGCATGTTTGGGTAATCTTTGATCTAGGAATATGTTTTTTTATGCAAAGGTATTACTGATTGGTATAATTGTAGTGATGGTCACTGGTATGGACACCGTGGCCCGTAGTATCGTCTAGGTGCGGTGCGGCCTCCTTTGGCCGTGCTCGTGATCCCTCGTGATCCCGTGTGCGCCGCGCCTTATGATGTGCTTTGCTCCGCGGTGCCGACATTCACTGCCTGCCGCATCCTTTTTTTACAGCCTCAACACATTCACCGAAGACACTGACCACTACTTACGACCACGCTCATCCACTCTTAAATATATTATTATTCTACTGTTTCAATCATTCCCCACTCACGGAATAACTTTAAATTAATCACGTTGTACACATTTGATATTCCTAAACTGTGTAAAACAAACACAGAGATGATGTATTAAGATAGGGTACGGCACATTATCATAAAACATGAATAATCATCATCATCATCATCATATGCACTCTAGTTCAGTGAAGAACCAAGGCTTCCCGCACCAGCATCTTCCATTGATTTCCATTTATTTCTATTGGAGGCCGCGCTCCTCCAGTTAATAATACCTTAACCTAACCTAACCTAACCTAACTACCTTATAGAACTCGTCCGCCCACCTTAGCCTAGGTCTACCCTGCCTGCTTCTTTTACCCACAGGCTTGCTGGATAGTATTTCCGATACTATCCCTACTGCTCTTTCCACGTGTCCGGCCCAACTTAGTGTTAAAACATGAATAATAATGTAATTTAATAAAAATATATCTAGAGTCCGTTCTACGTTGGTTATTCGAATATTTCGTGCATGGGAATTAAAGAGCATTCAATTTTAACTATGCCTTCATTATGAATATTCTGAACAGTAAGGGCCGGTTTCTTCAACTCGTGTTAAATCGTGTCACAGGTGGCAATAGATTGTACGAATCTCGTGTCATATACAAATATGACGAAAGCTATAGCCGAAGTGTGTATCGCAAGCTTTCAGGAAAACTTGTATACAGACGACTCGATGCGGTCAGCACGAAACTGGAATGGAAGGGGGAAATATAGCACGAGCTCGAGATGTAGCTATAGCACCTCGATATCCCCGAGCTAGGATTTGACAGTTGGTAGTACGAGCTACATCTTGATGAAACGCATTTGGCACGTAACTCGGCGAGTAGGTCACACTAGCTCGAGATTTAACACGAGTTGAAGAAACTAGCCCTAAATTTACCGTGTACGTCTTCTATATGGTCTACGTTTTATAAGAGATGTTATATCGAATCCGAATTAAACGAGGAAGTATAATTTATGATGTAGGTATTTAGTTTTATTGATACAAGTAAAAAGATTACAATTATTTTTAATTAAAAAGAATATATCTAAAGAAGGGTTTCAATATCATGTTTTTTCAATACACATTTTTTGTATTTGATGTTAGATCTTTCACATAATTTTAATAGTTTGTACTTGGTTGGCGTGGAATGATGGCAATTTACGAAAATAAATAATAAATATCAACTGTGATTGTCAGAAATGTGACCTATAAAAACTATTAGATATACGTACTAATAAAATTTGTATTATTTTTTTTAAAATCCGTTACATTAGTTAAGAAAAAAGTTATTTGTGAGTAAAGTAGGTACTCAGTGGAAGTTGGGTCACACTGTGTAACCAGCGCATTACTTCTATCATAATTTTTATACATAACACCCTTATAATTTCACCGAGTTGTGATAATGATCAATTTTAAGTATATGTATATTTATATTTATTCGGTAAAATGTTGTTTCATGTCACGTGATCACATTTGAATAGTAAATTGCTTGACTGGTTGAAATTAGAATAAATAATAAATATTGTCCAGCGTTGTAAGTAATCCTGAGTAGTATAGAGTACATATAAAGTGTAGATGTGATGATGTGAATGCTGGTGATGATGATGATCGTGTATGGCGGTGAGTTGGCGGCAACAAAGCATCCAAAAAGGGCGCTTTCAGCTACCGTCGGTCGGCGGACAGATTTTTATCTGGCGTGGCCTGTGCCTAATTTATTTTGTGTGCGGCCACACCATACACTATTATATCCTCATAATAAATGTATCATCAGCCTTACCAATGTACTCCTTCGCCAGGATAACCCAGCTCATCTCAAACACGTCGACCAACCGTGCTTTTATACTCCAAATCATAAATTTGCAAAATTAATAGTGATAGAAAACGAATCGAGGTAGATCGACACCACCCATATTAGAAAGTCGGACAACTGGATATGGAGGATCAAGTAGATAAGTTTGACAGGCAATATTGATATTTATACATACAGTTGTCTAACATTCTTATCTGCAGTGGCGATGTAATGGATTCCCAAGCATACGTCACCGTAAATACGTCGATAGTAGAGTTACTTAACTACACTTATGATCGGTTTTTTGTTAGTTAATGTCTCGTCTGAGCCTCGGGCGAGGGGGAGGAAGTGCAAAGTGTATATTGTGTTTAGGCTTATATTATATTAAATACATTAATTTGATCGGATTAACACGATAACACTGATATATTGGCAGGTCATACAACTAAATGTATAAATATTAAGATGGTGGGTCAAGCAGACGAGATTGACTGCAACCTCTGACGAGAATTGATATTTAGCGTACACAAACAATTTAAACAAAGATATTTATACATCCATCTGTATGACCTGCTAATTTATCGGTGGTATCGGATAAAGTAATGGATTCCCAGTCATACGTCACCGTAAACTTACACCGTAAATATGATAGTAGAGTTACTTAGCTACACTTATGATCGGTTTTTTGTTAGTTAATATCTCGTCTGGGGCTCGGGTGAGGCACTAATTAACAAAAAACCGATCAAAAGTACAGCAAATCAACTCTATTACCGTCTTTACGGTGTACGTTGACGGAGACGCACGCCTAGGAACCCCAAGCTTAAAACGGGCATTTTAGTATACAAAGATGAAGAATAATGATCCTTGTGCCAAAATAAATAAGAAAGAGTTAATTTAACACTCATTAATTAATTATGTAACACATTAATTATTGTTATTTATATTTAATAAATAAATTGTAAAACGAACAAAGCACGCAATGAACAGTTCAGGGAATAAGGGCTAGAAATATTATAAAAGATTTTCTCGATCATATCGACATCCTAGTTTATTCTGTATTCCTGGATGATAAAGTAAATACGATTATTAGACTGTCCTCCTTTTCAGTGACAGCACGTTATAATAATAACTAAACAGGTTACTTGTTTTTAAAATTAATAATTGAACTTCCATGTGTATAACTTAATCACTAATATTTTACCTGATGACCAAAGCTCGGAAAAGAGAGTGAAAAAAAAAGCTTTTATATTACTCATAATCGTAGAGCACTGCGCGGCTTTCATTTTTATTATCAAACATTGCTTATTATGCGGGAAAATGTATATTTTATTAGAATTTTCGGATATTAACAGAATAAATTTATATCATAATAAAATAAAATAACTATTTTTGAAAATTGCATTTAACTTGATAGTTTCTCCCATGAATATAATAATTAATGTTTGATAAGCATTATAACTGTAGTCGTATTTCATATATTTTGTGCAAATATAAGAGAGTTGATATAAAATAATACAATAATCAAATAATAAAGGAAATCGTTTCAGAGCTCGAACGTCAAAGATTTTCATTATACCCACTTGGACTATATCTGATAATAAGTTAAATATCATGTTAAGTTACAGACGATGAGTATTATAGCTACTTATAGATTGTAAGGATTAATAAAAAAATGCAACAAGAATGTTGTTTGATAAAACTAGCCGTTGCTTGCTTGAATTTTGTCAGTCATTCAAGTGCTAAATCGTACCTTCCAGGAAATCTCAAGCCTACATCAGTCTTTTTGAGTGGTTGCTGATTCAAAACTTTTTGAGTGCTTGTTATGCAAGTATTGATAAGGTTTGTTACATTGTATTTTTTAAATATTATTTTAATCGTCATGGCCGCTTTGATTATGATGATAATAAATCAAGATAGGGGCCGATGTAATTTGGCGGGATACTTTATAAAGGGGGCCTCATTACACGATCGGTGGGCCTCGAAGCCCCCCACATCCACTATACAGATAGATAGGCCACTATCTAATTTATTAACACAATCACCACATCATAATAAAACTTATACATTACTAACTGATTGTTATTGAATCATATTTATATTTTATCTGTGCTTGATCTTAAAATTTGGACACTTGATGAAATGTACCAAATAGATTATGAGTTGGTATTATGGTGCATGCATACACTCGCACGAACGCAATCGAGCGAATGTTCGCGAGAATCCAATTTAATACTGTTAAATAATATAAATACTCGCAATATTACGCATAACGGATGATCGGTGTTTGAAATATTTGAATTCATTTAGTAAAAATTCACCACATTTGACGAATCACTAAATTCACTAATATTGAGTATGTGTACGCGGCATTATAATTAAATTGTGAATATAAAATTCATAATTCTTTAACAATCTGTTTGGTAGAAAAATTACCGAATTCTAATTTCCATTAGTCGACCACGTAAGGTTATGTAAATTTATTAATATTAAAGTCATGATCACCAATTAACCAATTCAATTGTATTTGGGAATCAGTTTAGTATTATAAAGAAATTTTAGATGATATTATTAAATAATGTTTAAAACAGAAACCACTCCATTTAATCGTTTACCGGGGACAGTTCACTTTCCTTATTTCGCAGTTAAAATAATATGATAATACATAGATGCATTTTGTTTGATTCGAATACAAGCCACATTAAAGTGTTACGTGGTGTTATATTTAGTGGGTTTAAAAGGTCTCCCTCACTTTACAAAAGATACCCGGCGAAGGTTGATCCATTTTAATTTCAAGAGCGACACCAAATCGAGAATGCATGTTGCTCTTTACGAAGAATCTTCTAGCACGGAGAGAATGGTTTGTGGTAATCATAGGGATGGGATCTTAAATCCGGGATATATAAATATCTTTGTTTAAACTGTTTGAGTACGTTAAATATCAATTCTCGATAGAGGTTGCAGTCATTTTCGTCTGCTTGACCCACCATCTTGATATTTATACATTTAGTTGTATGACCTGCCAATATATCAGTGGTATCGTGTTAATCCGACCCAAATTAATGTATTTCATATAATTTAAGCCTAAACACAATACACACTTTGCACTTCCTCCCCCTAGGTCTGCTTATTATATACCTAATAATAAATAAACTCCCAAATTTAATCAAGTTTAACGGTAGGTATACTAAATATATTTGAATTATTTAGTAGTTCAATATAACCACAAATATCTGGGCTAATATGCATGTATGGTTAAAATATATTATAAAATGTTGCGATAAATTTATTTCAAAATGTGTGATTAGTTTTCTCGTAAGCTTACGTATTTACACCTGCATTATATTAATATAGTAATAAATTATAATTGATTCGGGAGGGTGTGAAAGTCCCTCGAAGGAGATGCAGCAGCGCAGCATCTTGGCATCTCGTGCAGGGCATATTAGATCGGTCCGTTGGTTTTTTGTTGCTCGCTCCGGTTTTATTTGACGCGGGGAATAAAAATCGGTTGAGCGGCCTTTTGGTGTTGAATATAACACACATACACACGGGGTGGCTTAAGAAAAAAATGAATAAATAAAGCCTATTCAATTGGACGTAATTGCGCCTCTCTCCCTATGTGAGAGTAATAAAATCGATCGAAACTCAAACCGCCATTAGAGTTAATCCCGCCCTTGATGCTCCTAATTTGGCTTCACTATCAATATGATTCGATCTCAGGCCTCATTAACCCTAACACAATACCTAACCTATTTATATTATACACTCAATGTAATTTGTTGCAATGTATTATTATTAATAATAATAATTCAGCTAATTATTCCCGAAGTTTACAGGAGTGCTTTAGATGATAATGATGATGATGAAATGACACATCCATATCTAAAACATTTTATGTCTAGGAATCATAAAATAATAACATTTAATTTGTATTAGGCCTGGCCAAACAGAATGCGAAATCCATTCGTAGCGAACTGTCAACGGGTAAAAATATATGATTTTGACAGCGAACTCCTTGCGTATTGGAGTTTCATAGATGTTCAACCGTTGACAGTTCGCTGCGAATGGATTTCTCATTCTGTTTGGCCGAACTTTTAAAATACATATATTCTTTGATTGTATATACTGAAAGTTCTTATTTATATATTTTTTTTAATTTTCTTTATTCTCCTTTAAATTTTCAATATCTAATCTATAAATCTTATTTATTGTCTCTGATTATGATTATAATAATTGATTAGCCGAAAAGTTTTAAAATATTTTTTTTGCTAAGAGTGGAAGTAACAAAATTTTTTTCAATTGATCTAAGTACATACGTAAAAATAGATTTTGAAAACTAAAAAACAGAAAAATGATACTTAGTAGAAATACATTGAAACTTTATGGGTGAAGGATTGGTTTATCCCTGAATAAATCTGTAATAATAATTTGTATAACATTTTTGAGGAAAAATTTGCCCCATATTAAAACGTATCAGAATGGTTAAAGTAAAATTTGTTTTTGGTAAAATTTATTTATATAAATTAAGCGAGTTTTTATTTAATATTTGAAAATAATTGCTTTACATGATTTTTGGTCAATCATTATCACATTAAAGTAGAATTCAGACAGTGTTTGAATGATATTATTTATTTATTTATTCATTCATTCGTCGATATCATCAAAGTACCTCGTTAAGGGCGTTTGTCGAGTGGTACAATACAAAGAAACGTGACAATTTATTCGGGGGGAGTAAAACATCTTATTTGAATTCTCGAAATTGAAAATTCAGAAGAATATTATGTAATATCCAGCAGTCGTTAGGACTCTCTTCATTTCACCACCCCGACGAAAGTTTTCCCAATAACCTTTGCCCCTTTCAACGTGACTCTCATTGTGATAAGTGTCAAAAACAAATTTGCTCAGTTAAAAAGAAATACAAACAAGGTGTGCCTTTCAAAAGCTCGAAAGGTGTGACATAAACTTGCGTAAACGGCGGTGATGTAAAAGTTGGAACGGAGTCGTGAAAATTGGATAAACTTTATTCTGAATCGCTTCTGAGGCTTCCAACTGTTAAAACTCAGTTTTGGATTTCTTCTAAGTATGTACTTTACGAAAGGTTTCTTTTTCAAATAGGACAAGATACTTAATTTTAGGACGAGCGTACACTAAATACCTTATTAAAAATTATATACATACATATTATATAAGTATTAAATGCTGAAGTTTTAAAGGTATAATTCTCCCAGGTGATTTGTATCATATATTAAATTGACTTTAGAATACATTAAATTTGCACATACATTACGCCGCGAAAATTTCTGTGAAAATAGTTTTTCAATCAAAGAATAAAATTATGAAAAGCTTAATACTGTTATACTAATTAAATATGTTTTTTGATTTACTCAAATAAGCAAGTAGCAAACAAATCATGTGGTATAATTTAAAAAAAACGCATCAATTTCATAGTCAATTTGTTACTTCAAATCATTTATTTTATGTTAAATTTTTTATAATCTGTCTGGATTTTTTTTGTCCATTACATTTTCCCATTATATTATATAATCATCTAATCTCTAAATGGATAATGTAATAAGAATATAAGCTGAATAATGCATTCATGAAAAATCGTCAACGTATGAAATTTACATATTCATATAAAATTAAGATATTATATACTTAACTAGATAAAATGGTTTTAAAATTGAATAATTTTGGTCAATAATATATGGGTTTTAGTGGTAGGTACATTATGATGTTAACTAATTAGCAGCTATAATCCTCTTTTGACATACCCTCATATTCAATTTGGAGTCTCATTGGTGTCGTCTTTTAATTATTTGTATTTTACTATAAAATATACGTTACAATGCGGAAATCGTGATTGGTTACATCATATCCTGAACGAGTTTTCCCAAGGTGTGCGACCTTCCCCGAAGAGTGACTCCAGCGGACATATCCTCGGGGTTTTGAGGCCTTAATGGAGTTTTAACGTTCGGAGGAGGGAAAAAAATAATAATATTTCTCCTCCCAAAAGTGGCACCACCATCTAACAACTTTTAATTTGATAGCCGACTAAAAGAGTTTATCGCGTGTGCCTTCAACCCGGCAATTCACATACTTTTTTATACACGACCGTCGCATTAGGAAGTTTTTACAGAATCCTCCGAAATACTATTACATAACTTTGTGGCGTAATACGTAGGATGAGTTAAGACCCTAATCATATAATATAGATAATTTTAAAAGGTAATGGTGCATCCATACACTCGTGCGAATGTTCGCGAGAATTAAATTTAATATTGTTAAATAATATTAAAACTTGCAATATTACACATTACGCGAATCCAATGATCGGTATTCTAAACATTTGATTTCATTTGCTAAAAATTCACCACACGACGAATCAATGCAAATGTCCACGAATGTACTATTCTCGCTATTCGTATACATTTACTAACATTCTCGAGTGTCTGTACGCGGCATTATATGCAACACAATACATTCAAATTAAAAATATATGATTCATGGTTATAATGTATTTAATTGATGCTATTAGTGTGATAAAAAAATCACGTAACATTACAGAGTATTTTTTAAGGAATTACATTTCAATTTAAAATGAGATTTATGTAGGTAGTCAAAACACAAAAAATACTTATTTATTATATACCATAAATAGAACACGTAATCCATGGGCATTGACGTCACACCTACATAGTGCTGTCGTAGTGACAATTTTTCTGCAAATAATGTTATTTTTTAAAAGCCTAAAACTATACATATAATATCAGAAGATTTAGATAAGAAGTAAGATGTTGAGATGGAATATTTAAAAATTACATCGCACAAACAATGTTTTTAAATAATTTATTGTATAAAAAACATCAACAGGCAGTGTTGGATTTTGAATTTTAATCGTTAATTTGATAAAAGAGTAGCTCTTTCGCTTAAAGGAAGCTTCTACAGATGCCTTTCGCAAAATGAGATCAAACAGTATTTTCATAGTACCTAAGTGTTCATTATTTTTCAGCTAGTGGTAATTACATAAAGTAATTAGCGTCATTGTGGTGAGCGATGAAGCCATACAAATGAGCCGTCTCCATTAAGCCTGGCCTTTGTGTGCTGCTTTTCAACACGGAAGGCTTCCATGCCATTTTGAGGCCTTCATTCAAATATTCATCAGACATTTCATTTCGAGCCCAAATTATAAACGATCACAGGTCACTTTGAAATTTGCAGTGCTTTTAATTGAAAAAAAAATCATTCATTCTCTTTACACATTTTGAACTACATGAAACTTCATGAAAAACTATACGATCTCTATATGTATACGTCTTTTCCGAGAACGGGTGGTTGTAAAGTTATACGATACAAATTGCAATCGGTTTTGTAACATAAATAATAAATTGAATATACTATTACTATTCATACCGAAGAGTAAAAATTTGTCCACTAAATAATGTCAAAATTATGAATTTTATGCCATTCAATTAAAAGCATTCTATATTTGATAATTTTTGTATATGATGCATATTGCACACAACCCATGCTCGGCCAAGAGTGTTAAAAAGGGGGGGTTTTAATTGAATTTTGGAGCACTGCGAGGCTTACATTTTTATTGTATTACTTTATTATGTGCTAAAATATTTTACATATTATTCTGGTTGTATTTTCGGAGGTCAACAGAACAATCTTATAGGTAGAACATATGAAATAATATTGATAAATTTTATGATGTATTGATAACTTTAGATGTTTATCTTAAAATGTTTTGTCCAAATATCAGAGAGTTAAAATAAAAGCCATATTACACTTGGACTAGTTTTGCAAATGAACATGGACATATTACTGTGCAATTGACTATCGACATCAAAAGGCTGTTACTAGATTTTATTTCATATATGGAGTGGAAACAATGTATTTGTTTGTGATGTTATTTTCAAAGAGAACTGAATGTGTGTTTCGACAATTTGATGTACATATTTGTTATCAAATAATGCACTCTTTCAATGGAGGGTTTATTCACGCATAATAAAATTTATAATTAATTTGGCTCGCTTGTTTTCACCCAAATACACAATTTTAAAGGTTCATTTATGAAGAATAATAATTTGGGAACGGAATTGTCCGACAAAATTCTAACAATACCGCCACCCGATGGACAAAATGGACGTCCAGCAGAAGAGTTCACATAAATCATGTAATTAGTCTCGGCGGTAAAAAAAAGTGAACATATGTCTACATTTAAAAGGAACCGAGGAGACAAAGCCAACAAAAGGAAAACAGCGGGTTTCGAGACTCTTTCGAACTCCATTTGCGCAATATACATATAAACTACAATAACGCATCGATAGACTGCTCCACAAATGAACGGTTTATAAATGGGTTTAATATTTCAACAGGAACAATGCACTTTATGGTTTAGCGAAGGATTCTTTCTATAAAATTCACCCCAAAAGTACATGTTCTCCTCATTGAGTTTAAAGGTAATTTGTAAATGGTCACACGTTTTTACGCTGGCGACTTATTTTAGGATTATGGATTATATGTAAATATTATAATCTTGTAAGAAGATTGAAGTCAAATTACACTGTCGTGGTACAAGTATTGAATATTTACTTGTGGCAAACAACGTATGTTTGCTGCAGGCCTACAATGTATTCTTTATACGGTATGCAAAAAAGGACTGAGTATTTGCATTTCGCAAAAAAAGACTCGCCGTGGTAGGTAATGGAAATGGTCTTCATTGCCGAAGTTCTCATGAAAAATCCACCTGCTTTTCTAAAATGTTGCTTATCTGAATTGCGCATCAGGACAAAACGTCTGGATGCAGATGGGTTTCTTCTTATCTTTCCTTTTCACAAAACTCACTTTTGCAAACCGACACATTTCCTGCAAATAGCCCACCAAGGTAAAAGATCAACGGACGACACATTTTCATTCACATACACATAAAATATTAAACATTTGATAATTTAGATATGCGCTATACCGAAACATTGTAATAACCATATTTGAGACACTTTAAACATATTTAGTAAATCCAGGAAAATAATTGAAAAAATTGTGTTTGTTGATTTGATAAGTTCTTGCTAATTGGGGCTATTCATAATCGTTTTCAACTTCAAATCCTGGCCAAACTCAATACAAAAAATATATCTACATCTAAACTATAAATGTATCATTAAATCTGGATATTTAAAAAAAACACATTAATTGAGACTAGTCGATACCACCGATGAATTAGCAGGCCATACAACTGGATGTATAAATACCAAGATGGCGGACCGAGTAGACGAGACAACACTTAATTGTTTCAGCGAGCTAAATTCTAGATAGAGGTTGCCTCATTCAAACTCATCTGCTTAGTCCACTATCTTGATATATGTATATACATTCAGTCGTGTGGCCTGCCAATATATCAGTGGTATCGTGTCAATCCATAATACCAAGATGGCAGACAAGTAGACGAGTCTTAATTGTTTAAGCATGTTTAAAATCTTAGTTAGTATAAATTCTCGATAGGTGTACATCGCTATTCATTACTGTTACCTTGATTACAGTTTTGCCTCAGTTAAACACATCTGTTTGGTCGACCATATTCATATTTATATATCTAGTTATCATCATCATCATCACAAGCACTCCAGTTCAGTGATGAACCAAGGCTTCCCGCACCAGCATCTTCCACTTAATGCTCCTCCAGTTATTAATTCCTAAACTCCTAACTACCTTATAGAACTCGTCCGCCCACCTTAGCCTAGGTCTACCCTGCCTTCTCTTACCCACAGGCTTGCTGGATAGTATTTCCGATACTATCCCTCCTGCTCTTTAACCCAACCTAATGTTAAAGCCCTAATAAACTGCACTACGTTCACGCTCTTATATAAATCTCATCGTTCCGTCTAATTCTAAATGGTCCCGGTGCCATGTCTAGTTATATGGCCTGCTAATATATCGGTGGTATCTGACATGTAAGCTGCATAGATTGAAGGTCCAAAGTGAAAAATAATTTTGGTGCTGCTGGAGATGAGACAACCCTAAGGAATATATCCCACATTAGTTTTAATTTTTATACTCGTCACGCAAGGCTAGAATAATTCGTACGGGTCATCCAGAGGTGTTGTGATAATGTGCATGAATATAAATGATTACAGATGTTTATTGTGTAAATGGTTATAATGCGATGCGATAGTCGGAGTACATGTGATGGCGGTACTGCTTTGACATTCAGGTTCCAGGTTGACGCGTGTAGGAGTGGTCATCCAGTCAAGTACCAGGGCCAGCACTATCAATTACTATTAAAGATTCCCCCACAATCCACCTCCTCATCACGGCTTCTTTGTCGGCAACCTACTCTCCACACTAGCATCTCCAGCTGCAGCTCAGGGTTGAAAGCCTCCAGGGCTGCTACTCCGCCAAACCAAATATTAAATACTATTATTAATTGAAAAAAATAATACCATAGATATAAACATAACGCAGCATACCAGCGTGATAGCTCAGGGGATATGACGCGTGGTTACAAATACTGTGGTCATGGATTCAAATCCCACTCAAGTCAATTTTTTAAAATTGATTTGATCGGTTATTACGACTGCGAGATCGGGTATAATATTAATAAATTCGTGATCGATCGTCTTGATCCAGGTTTAATCTGATTTCCAGGATTGTAGGGTTATTAAGTCGGTGACCTGTGTAACTAGTAATAGTTAAGATCACCCACAAACAATTAACACGTTGTTGTGTCTAAAAAAACCTCTCAAAAAAGCTCCATCAGAGATGTAGGTTCTCTGGTATTCCAGACAACTGTTTTCTTTTAATAATAATAAAAAAAATATCGCACGAGTGGCTAAATGCGTGGTTACTTCAAGTACATCAAGTAGCCAAAAACATCAGTTACCTGGCAAACATTATACTGTAAACATCTCTCTTCATATCTTCAGTTATATTTCACAGTAAAATGGGTTAATGCATTGTTACTACATGTCATATGGACTCAAACATACACTAAAATACATCTAGGCTCAGTTTTTACCGCTGACTACTTCTTTAACATGTTTAAAATTTTATTGGGTTTTAATCGCCACGCGTATTCTCACAACCACTCTCAGTGATGACTAGAAACGTGTTGAGTGGGGGGAGACATACTTATGCCTTTATCGAATAGGAGAGAAGAGTATAACAACGAAATGTACACGACTTCATTATATGCAATGCGATATCTTATGTCTATATCTATGATTAATACATAATATGTATAAATGCACTAAACTGGGTTAAAGTGTATTAAATTTAAATAGTAATAAAATTAATTATTTCGTTATATTAATCACCTAAAAATGCAGGAACCGAAAATAGTCTTTCTGGATTGATCCGAAAACTGGTGAGTTCCCTGGTTTCTTTGACACTGATGACTAGTTCCAAATTTATTATTAGGAAGATTTGCAGATACATTGAAGATGTGTCTTTCTTGATTGATTCCAGACAAAGGGACGATTAGTTTCAATCGATATCACCAATATATTAGCAGGCCATACAACCGGATGATAAATATCAAAATGGTGGACTAAGTAGACCGCCGCATTACACCGTAATCAAGGTGAAGGTAACAGTGTTAGTAAAAAAATTAAACGCTCAAATCAAACTATGTATGTTACATTTTACGAATGTGGAATATATTCCCTAAGGAATTAATCCTAGCCCTAAGGTTGAGTTGTCTCAATATGCGGAAGCATCAAAATTTATCATTTTTTACCTTGGGCCTTGAATAAATGCAGCTTACAAGCGCACTAGTCAAATACCACCGATATATTAGCAGGCCATATAACTGGGTGTATAAATGTCAATATGGCGGACCAAACAGATGAGTTTGACAAAGGCACCTTTCAAGGTGATTAACAGTATCTAAACAACAGTAATGTACACCTATATCGAGAATTCACCCGATTTTTTTTTATATTAGTGTTATCTCACTCAGACTCATCTACTTGATCTGCCATCTTGGAAATTTATATATCCGGTTGTATGGCCTGCTAATATGTCGATTGATCCTAATTGTACCTTTGTCTGGGATCAATCCAAAAAGACACAGGTTCAAGTACAATATCAAATATGTTCGAATTCTGCTGGAATTAGTTAAGTTTTATCGATCCGTATTGTCATTTCTAGTCATGCTTACTTTTATTTCGTGGTTTGGATTGTTAGTTGCTCGGAGCGTATTCATTCATATAAAATACCCATTACGTGGTTATTTTATTTTTAAGTGCAAAATGTGATTGCAGATCAAAAATGCTTGGGAGGGATAATTTAATTCATATTTGAACAGTTATGTTGAAAAACATGTTAGCTGACGTATTGAAACTGTTCTCCCCGTAATGCAATTTGCCATTGGCTTCAATTCAGCGGCGTTAGTAAGTAGTTGTGTTTTCGAGTTGAAAGAGTAGTCATAGTGGATGATTTCGATGAATATCTTGGTATAGTGTGCATGTTTTTGATAAAAGTGGTCGGCACTGTTTGATGTCATGGTGTGGTGGGTCCAGCTTG
This sequence comes from Agraylea sexmaculata, assembly GCA_022606485.1. NCBI lineage: Eukaryota > Metazoa > Arthropoda > Insecta > Trichoptera > Hydroptilidae > Agraylea > Agraylea sexmaculata. The sequence continues at coordinate 1,261 of JAGTTH010006014.1, read as the reverse complement.
GGTGCATTTTGCGGAACGAAGTGAGTCGCGAAGTTCCCACAGACATGGTATCCAACATTTCAATCTCTTTGGAGCGTGCCATAATCGATTACTGTTTTATTGTGTTCACATCTGGACCCACCTGGTCTCATGTACACACCACATAAATTATGCCCTCTTTCATCCCGAAATGGTGACGGATTGCACTTCTGTGACCAATGTGCACGCTCGGAAGTCAAAGCATCGCTGATCCAACTACAGTGATTTATTTGATAGCACACTACTATTTAATAGTCGATACAATAGTTGCAGCCATTGTCATTGAAATAACCCAATATTACAATTCAGTGAATAAAACCTCTACAAAATATTAACCATGTGGCTACAAATACTGTATCCATGGGATTAAATCCAAATTAGTAAAAAAAATGTTTTGATCGGGTATTAAGACAAGGAGATCGGATATAATATTAATAAAATCCCAGACGATCGTCTTGATCCAGGTATATTCTGATTTCCTGGATTCTGAGCTAAATACTGAAGTGATTATCACATATTTTATTAATACCGAAGGTGATGATGATTAAAAAAATATTAGTATTTTATTAATAGCGCTGGTGATGATAACTAGATATATAAATATGAATATGGTCGACCAAACAGATGTGTTTAACTGAGGCAAAACTGTAATCAAGGTAACAGTAATGAATAGCGATGTACACCTATCGAGAATTTATACTAACTAAGATTTTAAACATGCTTAAACAATTAAGACTCGTCTACTTGTCTGCCATCTTGGTATTATGGATTGACACGATACCACTGATATATTGGCAGGCCACACGACTGAATGTATATACATATATCAAGATAGTGGACTAAGCAGATGAGTTTGAATGAGGCAACCTCTATCTAGAATTTAGCTCGCTGAAACAATTAAGTGTTGTCTCGTCTACTCGGTCCGCCATCTTGGTATTTATACATCCAGTTGTATGGCCTGCTAATTCATCGGTGGTATCGACTAGTCTCAATTAATGTGTTTTTTTTAAATATCCAGATTTAATGATACATTTATAGTTTAGATGTAGATATATTTTTTGTATTGAGTTTGGCCAGGATTTGAAGTTGAAAACGATTATGAATAGCCCCAATTAGCAAGAACTTATCAAATCAACAAACACAATTTTTTCAATTATTTTCCTGGATTTACTAAATATGTTTAAAGTGTCTCAAATATGGTTATTACAATGTTTCGGTATAGCGCATATCTAAATTATCAAAT